>JALPQI010007360.1:0-50982 GCA_025490895.1 Thaumatotibia leucotreta
CGCCGCCGAAATGTATGAAACAGCTGATTTTTTTTTGAACGGTCGAAAAAAAAAACACCCTGTATAATGTTCAGTGACACTTCAAAGAAAGAAAGAAAATTTACTTTATTAGCACAATACAACTTATAATGACTATAAATAACAACATGTATAAAAACAGATTGCGCTAAATGGGCTGCACTCAGCTTTGGTGGCACGAAATGAGCCACAGGGCATATTTCGCGACGCTGATTTTCATACGTGGACTAGGTGGCGCTAATACAAACTATATAATTATACATACGATTAGAATAAAAGAATAAACTTCAATCCCTTAGTCGACTCTTACGACACCCGAGGTAAGAGTTGGGGTGGTGACAAATATATTCTTACTGCCGTCACCACACGGCAAGACACTAAAACACTATTACTGAGACACAAAAACAGAAATCTCCCAAATCTGGTCGAGTAATGTTTGTAGACGATATTAAGCCCTGACAATGATTTAGCTAACCCTAACACGCTTAGTATAAGTGTGCATTTCCATTATTCCCTCTCTAGTACAATTTTCTCGACGTCTTAGCACCGATTTAACGTTGCTTTTCATAAAGTCATATTTCGTTGGAATTCCTTACTCAGATAGACCCTTTTGATAGAGCAAGATCAAATAACAACTAGTGATGTACCTTTTCGTTTAGGTACGAGAATAAGAATAACAGTCTTGTGTTCATTATCAGGTATTATTTTAATTTCAACGAAAATTTCGGGCGTATGTTTCTACCACTAGGATGATGGCGAAATGGGAGAGGCAGAGACATCCTTAGTGTACCGGTAACAGTACTTTTGTGGATTATGTTTCAAAATATTATAGCTACACGTAAAGCCCATTCATTCTTAGTTGTCTTATCTAGTAAACAACTTTTTACCTAAAAGTACACGTTTTTAATTGTAAACTTATTAAACTTTATACAACAAATTACTTTGAGTAAGATATATTATGATGTTAATTTTTATTAAAGGGTGAATATCTGAACGTTACAACAGCCTAATTTTGGTGGCATCATTTTTGCCGAAGGTTCTAAACGTCTCAATGTTATACTTCGTCATTTGTATAAGGTACCGTGCCTCCTTCAAATGACAAAGTAGTACATTGTAACGAATTTTTGCGGCCAATCTTAATCCAAGTGTTGTAATCCGAGAATTTAGAGAGCACATCACTAGTAATAAGACATACATAAGTCTAAATGGGGTCGGTGCCGGTGGTTATTTTTTATTCGCGCCGCGATTGCTTCGGGACGTCTTTTGGCATTTGCCGTCATGTTGAGAGGCGGGGAATTAAGAATCTTGGTACTTTTGGTCGTTATTAGGACCTCGTAGCACTGATCTAGACTGATCTAGAGCAGACTAACCTGCATGTCTAGCCAAGATGTCATTCTGAAATCGTATACGATACGTGATAAGACAAAATGAATTAGAATGACAGATTCGATCGAAAAATCACGTGACCAAGTCGGTCAGCCTTCGTAGCCTAGTTGGTAGTGACCCTGCCTACGAAGCTGGTGGTTCTAGGTACGAATCCCGGCGAAGACATTATTTGTGTATTAGCTATTTATTTAAACCCAAATATTTGTTCCTTGGTCGTGGCTGTATATTTATTTAAGTATCTATTATATAAATCGTCGTGATACCCACATCACAAGCCTTAATTGAGCTTACGATGGGACTAGGTCGATCTGTGTAAATATGTTCCAAGATATTTATTGCTAGTACAGATGGTGCGTTTTTTACGCGCTATTGCGAGAACCGCCTCATTTTACGTCAGATCCAAAACTTCGGAGTGCCATCTGTACTAAAAAATGTCGTACGAGACACGTGCAAAAAGGAAATTCGTAACTCGTGTCGATTTAAAACACTCCCTTCGGTCGTGTTTTAAAACATCGCCGCTCATTTCGAATTTCATGTTTTTCGCACTTGTGTCGTAATAAACTATTAAATCGTCGCCTGGTGCCCACATCACAAGCCTTAATTGAGCTTACCGTGGGACTAGGTCGATTTGTGTAAGATGTCCCAAGATATTTATTTATATAAAAAAAAAAAAAACATTTGCCACGTGATGTTTCGTTCGAATCTGTCATTCTCATATATTTATCACTTTCCGTTTATCACCAACGATTGCAGAATGGCATTTTGGCTAGATCTTCTGTCCCCCTCTGCATATTTTGTATGTGTGACAGATTATCTCTGTCTTCGACTGTACATGCTTGGATACACTACAACGCCCTGGCCACGACATTGGTCTAAGGCGACCAGAGGCCCGTTTCTCAAAAGCTTGTAACTTGTATTACAAGTGGTAGTCTCTTTTTAACACTATTAATAAGATAAGGACTTCCGCTTGTATTACAAGTTACAAGCTTTCGAGAAATAGGCCCCAGCAGCGAGCGAATCCACGAGTTGGAGCGGGATGCCGATATGGGTACGAGAGGGGGCACCATACGTTTTCCGCTAAGCCGGTCGCCTTTGACCGATGTCGTGGCCGCGGCGTAACCGGACGTCTTTTGACGTTGAGTCTCCTTAACTCATCATCATCAGCCTATCTCAGTCCACTGCTGGATGTAGACATCTCCTAATAGACGAATTAGCGAGATCACAGAAGTGTGTCCACTATGACTCTGCTGCCATCATCAATCTTCTATCAAAAATGGTCAGTGACACTTCTATCCCTTAGTCGGCTCTTACGACGTCCGCGGGAAGAGTTGGGGTGGTGACAAATGTATTTTTACTGCTTCTTACCTCCTCGAGAAAATTCTGGAAAACTGGCAATAGCACACGGTTTTTACGATCAAATGAACAGTGTCATCTCATGAGTTGAGGCCGTGAGTTTGACACGGACCTACTTTCTATCCATCCCGCTCATACTAGCATATTGGTGTGAGCGAGGGGGATAGAAAGTAAGTCTGCGTTAAACTCTTGACGGCAGCTCATGGTAAACATACTGCAATATACACCTACATAATACCATGCAATACATTATTATGCCGTGTGGTGACGTCAGTAAGAATACATTTGTCACCACCCCAACTCCTCTTGCGGGTGTCGTAAGAGTCGACTAAGGCATTGAAGTGTCACTGACCATTCTACAAGATTGATGATGGGCAGCAGCGTCATCATAGTGGACACATTACTGCGATCGCCAATCCGCTTGCCCAGCGTGGCGATTATGGGCATTTACCTCCTAATGCATCTATACGCATAGTTAATAGGAGATGCCTACGTCCAGCAGTGGACTAACATAGGCTGATGATGATGATGATGAACATATTTATAAGAGGATCCTTTCGATACATATCGTCGCACTTGACTGCGCAGAGTTGACAATAAGGGATCCATGGAAATCCTCGTATTTTTCATGAATCAGCATTATGAGATGCATAATCATATGCATTGTCGTTAATTGCCAAGTAATTGTAAGTGACTACTAAGACAAATCGCGGGCGTAATACGGTCTATTGCATGCTATTACATGCGTAACGCAATAGCACATCACAAGCCTTCATTGTGTACCCACATCATAAGCCTTACTGTGTGACTGGTCGATTTGTGTAAGATGTCCTAAGATATTTATTTACTGGGGCATATTTTTGAGCTTTTCTATATGTATACACCTTATCTTGCCTTTGACTGTGCATACCTTATACTTCTTAGCCACTCTTTGCTGCCACAAATCGTCATAAAAAGCAACTCAATCAAATGACGCTTAGGGGTACAAAATCACAGCACCGAATTAGGGTTCGGTTTCGATTTCTCTTCTGACACAGTGGAAAATGGGGCGAGCTCGCATGATTGTGTGGGGCCAGTAAACCAGCGATTATACAAAAAGCCATTTTTTTTTTAATGTTGTCCTCGCTCTTTTTTTGTAACATAGGTCGTTTCATATATTTTCATTGCTCATGCTCGGAAAGTGGGTTGTTGTTTATCTATGATACGGGTGGAAAACGATGCATCGCGGACCTTGGGTTGCAAAAAGATATGTTCCTATTAGTGCTAGCTTTGTAAAATTGTAAGCACCTAGCCGAACAAAGTGCCAACAATACTCTTATTTAGAGAAACAAATTCGAAGATTGATGAAGAAGATGGTTTCTTGTTTTTGTTATTTGTAGCGATAATCGTAAGTTAAATATTTTAATTCATTAAATTATTTTAATTTTTCGGTTAAAATTAAAGTGTCTTGGTTTTATATAGCGATGACCAAGAGGAACAAACCTTAGTACACCAAACGAAGGAAACTCAGAGGAAAAAAACTCGTGTATAAGCGAATTTTGGCATAGTTGTAGGGAATGGTGTTTTAAACCACATACTAAAAGTACTGGTGGTTAGGGGTGGAGCTAACGGGGGGAGAGGGGTGTAAAGGTCCTTATTTTTAATTTTTCGTAAATAACTCGTAAACCGTGGCTTGTAGCAAAAAACGGTCTAGTACATAAGTAATCTACATAAAATTCTCTACAAAAAAAATATACGCGTGTTTCCTCTAGGATCAATGTGTCATGAGATAAGAAAGCACGAAGATGGACACTAAAGAAATAAACACATTTGTTCAAGTAGGTATGGCACATACAGAATGCTCGCGAGCATTCCAAAAGATTTTAATGCTCAATTCCTGACCATATTTAGAGTCTTTAATGTTATGTAAAATTTCCTGGATTCGGCTTGGTTTCAGAGATAATCAACCTTTTTTTCGAAATAAGTTTTTCGACGTAACTCGTCATAAAACTTTTTTTTTTATTACAATGCTACCACAATGTGTTTTAATATTACCACACCTTTTGCCTGGCAATCAAAAAATGGGAATGAACTTGACGAAATAACCAGTCCCTAAAAAAATTATTAAAAAAATATTTTTTACAAATTGTTGTCATAATAAAAAGAACTGGAAATGTCAAAAAGTATTCAAAAAGTCTAAAATGAAAGAGAAAAAAAATTTTTTTTGGTGGCATTTGACATTAGGTATCATAATCATTTTTGTTTATTTTGATATCTAGAATGCATACTTAAAATATTTTGGAATGCTCGCACGCAGGCGCGCCCTGTATGCTTATTTGTAAAAATAAAATTCCTAATTATCTTCTAAACCTAAAATATTCTCATAATCTCATCGTCAAAAGATTTTAACTATGCATTCTAGACATCAAAACAAACAAAAAATATTTTGAGACCTAATGTCAAATACCACCAACAAAAATTTTTTTTTTCTTTTTTTAGACTTTTTGCATACTTTTTGACATTTCCAGTACTTTTTGTCTTAACAAGAATTTGTTAAAATTATTTGTTTTAAAATTTTTTTTTGGGACAGGATTTTTCGTCAAGTTTATTCCCATTTTTTGATTGCCAGGCAAAAGGTGTGGTAATATTAAAACACATTGTGGTAGCATTGTAATCAAAAAAAAGTTTTATGACGAATTACGTCGAAAAACTTATTTCGAAAAAAAGGTTGATTATCTCTGAAACCAAGCCGAATCCAGGAAATTTTAAATAACATTAAAGACTCTTAATATGGTCAGGAATTGAGCATTAAAATCTTTTGGAATGTTCGCGAGCATTCTGTATGTGCCATACCTACTTAAACAAATGTGTTTATCTCTATAGTGTCCATCTTCTTGCTTTCTTATCTCATGACACATTGATCCTAGAGGAAACACGCGTATTTTTTTTTTGTAGAGAATTTTATGTAGATTACTTATGTACTAGACTTTTTTTTGCTACAAGCCATGGTTTACGAGTTATTTACGAAAAATTAAAAATAAGGACCTTTACACCCCCCTCCCCCCGTTAGCTCCACCCCTAACCACCAGTACTTTTAGTACATGGTTTAAAACACCATTCCCTACAACTATACCAAAAATTCGCTTATACACGAATTATTTCCCCCGATAGGCAACTTTTGGTCTTCTTTAGGTGGGCTACCTATCAAGTTTTTATTTTTATTTCAATACGCGTAGGTAAGCGACGGAATAACGTTTTACTGCCATATATGAATTTATACTTAAAAATAAATTCTTACTAGTGACTATTACTTTCAATTAATACTTTTATGTTTTCTCTTTCCTCTCATTCGTAATGAAAAGTAGAGTGTTTAACTCGGATGAAAGGCACCCATTTCCACCCTTGGTTAACAATCTGCTATTTCTACTCAGAATCGCGATCCTAATATGTAGCAGAAAAAAGGTCCCAACATTTACATACAATTTTGATCTTTCCACCCCGTCACTGCCGTAAAAATTGTATGACCAAAATGGTAACATAATGGAAAAAAATGAGACATTCTTTTATCCTATCAGGATCGAAAGAGCTTGCTTTTCAGAGTGTATATCATATTAAACGACCCAAATCCAAAAAAAAGTGGAGGAAACAACTTTGGAAAAAATGGCTTATGCGGCCCTAGTGAAAAGAACACAACTCCCGAACTTCCCCAAGGCTTGTGACAAAGGGTATAAGATTAATACAAGTGCATAAGCATAATTATACAATACACTGTATTATCTTTTTTCATTACGGTTATCCTATTCAGAATTCTAGACTAGGAAATATCAGGAGAACTATGAATAAGCAAAACAATATTACTCAATACTCAATCATTTATTGCTTCCACACAGTTTACAAGGTATTATGTGAACATAGTTTTACAGCTATTTAATTACTAAAACTTAGTGTGGACCCTGTTGGGCGCAGCAAGCTTGTAAAAGAGAAGACGACTTACATTAAAATTGAATAAAATATAGGTAGAGATTTTGCATAACATTCCATAAGACTTTATCTATGTCTATGTTTATATCTATTATATTTTTACAAGCTTTTATTTAGTTTCACCTGTCCCGTTGTCTGTCGTTCTGTAATCAAATCTTGGAACTTAAATTTGACCCACTTCCCGGTTTCCGATTGAGCTGAAATTTAGAATGCATGTATAAATCGGATGACAATGCAATGTTATTGTGACATAGAGCTGATCTGATGATGGAGCTGGAAGGTGGCCATAGGAACTCCGTAATTAAACGATGTAACCCTATCGAGTTTGGGCTCATTGGATTAGTCTTGACAAGTACTTTGACACTATATGTTAACCAGGGTCTGATGATGGAGCCGGAAGGTGGCCATAGGAACTCCGTAATTAAACGACGCAACTCCATCGAGTTAGAGCTCATTGGATTAGTCTTGACGAGTACTTGATACTATATGGTAACCAGGGTCTGATGTTGGAGTTGGAAGGTGGCCATAGGAACTCCGTAATTAAACGACGCAACCGCATCGAGTTTGAGCTCATTGGATTAGTCTTGACGAGTACTTTGATACTATATGGAAACCAGGGTCTGATGATGGAGCCGGAAGGTGGCCATAGGAACTCCGTAATTAAACGATGCAACCCCATCGAGTTTGAGCTCATTGGATTAGTCTTGACGAGTACTTGATACTATATGGTAACCAGGGTCTGATGTTGGAGTTGGAAGGTGGCCATAGGAACTCCGTAATTAAACGATGCAACCCTATCGAGTTTGAGCTCATTGGATTAGTCTTGACGAGTACTTTGATACTATATGGTAACCAGGGTCTGATGATGGAGCCGGAAGGTGGCCATATGAACTCCGTAATTAAACGACGCAACCCCATCGAGTTTGGTCTCGTTTGATTCGTCTTGACGAGTCCCTTGCTTTCGTCCCATATATATGATTGATTGGATGGATGACCCAATGCCAAGGTGAGCACGTGCCGAGGGCTGAATGGTATGAGGGTGTATAAACATGTCTTGCCGCTAATGTTGCGCCTCAGGGTACCAGGGCGATCCCTGTTGTATTGTAGCCCTTATCCCTCTACAACGGACCTCTGGGGGGGATGGACCGTTATTTGTCCTATACTCGTGGGAATAACATGAAGAAAACATAAACAACTACACAAAGAAAACGACGTTTAGAGAAGGCGAAATTGAAGAGACAGGAGGAGATTGCTAATGAAAGCGATGTCTACAAGCGGCAACGCTTAGAAAAAATAAGTTTAGCTACTGCTAAACATAGAGAAAACGAATCGTTAGAACAACGCACACATAGGCAAAATACCGAACAAGAGCACATTAAGACCACCGTAACAGCATGATCTACAGTAGTTCCCTGCATTGTATGCACAGTTGAAGCCCAAAACAAGACAATCGGGAGCATTCTTCTTTCAGCTGTGCCGTGATTAAATGTAGCAGGAAATTGAACTGATTTAGGGTGTATTATGTGAATGCCATCGTTACCAAAGTCTTATTGTTCGGCGATCTAATGCTACTGCCTCCGGTACGCGGAAACCAAGTATTCGATCAACCAGCAAGAATGGTTCCAGCGACACATTTGTGGCGCTTGTTTTCTTTAATAGAGCTAAAAGAGAACATGAGACAAAAAGGTTGCGACAAGTTTGTGAATATAATATTGAACGCTTTAAGAGTAGGTGAGCTGACCACCGAACACTTTTCTGATCTTATGCAGAAAGTATCTTCAAATAGCTCTGGAGAGTTCTCGATTGAAAAAGCTCTACGTATTTACCCAACGAATCAGCAGGTCAATAAACATAATTCAGCCGTTCTCGAACATTTTAGGAAGAAGAATACACAAATGTTTAAAATAATAGCACAAGATCAATTAATTGATGGATCAAAAAAGAATGATCAGATTGATATTAATAAAATAATACACACGGACATTAACAAAACAGGAGGTCTTCCAAAAGAACTAGAAATATTTGTTGGTGCTAAAGTTATTTTGAGGTCTGACGTTGACGTTGCTAAGGGACTTGTGAATGGAGCAATAGGTCACATCACTGAAATCATATGGCCGTATTACAGACATGCTCAACTATACGATAGCGATGTACCATCGGTTCGCGTAGACTTTGGTAACGATGGCATTCACATAATACACCCTAAATCATTCAATTTCCTGCTAAATTTAATCACAGCACAGCTGAAAGAAGAATGCTCCCGATTGTCTTGTCTTGGGCTTCAACTGTGCATAAAATGCATTTAGCTTTTAGCCGAGTTAGGTCTTTAGCAGGTCTTTAAATCGAAGAACTTGACTGCTTCAAGTTGACGTCGAAGAAACCTTGTAATGTTGATGCATTAAAAGAAATGGATAGAATGAGAAATGTTACAAATAACTAACAAGTGATTACATCATTTCAACATTATTGATATTTAAATCAGTACATATTACATATCATTTGAACGAACTACGGACTTCATAACGGAATAACGCTGCTACGCGCTGCGAACTCCGTCGTAGTAAATCTCGAATTAAAAATAGACGTACTAAAAAGTTAAAAATAAAATTAAAGAAAAAAAAACGTTTTTAAAAACAAGCTTTTATTATTTGTTTATAAAATGAACTAAAAAGTTAAAAATAAATTAACTCTAAAAAGAAATATAACACTTTGTAACTTGATTGTAACCTTTAACGACAAATAAGCGTCTTCGTCTAGGACAAAATAATTCCATATTGTACAAATTTATTTAATTTTAACACTAAAACTTTTCACCATACATAATTATTCAATGTCGTCCCCCCTCTTTATCATAGTCCCCATTTATAAATGAAAGCGTGTTACATTGTGATAGCTTGCGGAAAATGTTGTGTTGTATTAAATGTAACACGCTTTCATTTATAAATGGGAACTATGATAAAGAGGGGGGACGAGATTGAATAATTATGTATGGTGAAAAGTTTTAGTGTTAAAATTAAATAAATTTGTACAATATGGAATTATTTTGTCCTAGACGAAGACGCTTATTTGTCGTTAAAGGTTACAATCAAGTTACAAAGTGTTATATTTCTTTTTAGAGTTAATTTATTTTTAACTTTTTAGTTCATTTTATAAACAAATAATAAAAGCTTGTTTTTAAAAACGTTTTTTTTTCTTTAATTTTTTATTGTTTAATATATATATCCATTGTAATTTATTTTAATATTTGTAAAGCAGTTTTTTGTGAATTTATTTATTCATATCTTGTTTACTCATCTAAATAATCTTTAGGTGTATAATAGCATTTTCTCCAATATGCTCGGAAATGTTCGCATTAATGTAGCAAAAACGAAACGCGAAGTACCTTCTTATGTACCAGCTCAAATTAAAAAAAAAGATTTTCATTATTGTACAGTTTTTGCGGCCGCGAAATTGTACTAAAATCCATTAATGTATTGTTTTTTACTTCTTAAAAACTACTTTTGGACTTTGAAAAAAATGCATACAGCCAAATTCTAAAGCCACGACCAAACGCCTGGTCTGGATAGAGCGAGAGACGGCGATCAAATCTATGGCCGTCTCGTTCTATCATGAGTTACAAACGCCTCGGTGTGTCAGGTCGTGTAGGTACGGTTTAATGAAACCATAGATATCGTTACTATTTTTTATGAACGACCATGCATTAAAAAAAAGTTTAGGCGGGAATCATAAGAGATTTTTTCTTTTCAATTGTTATTCAATTTGCAAGAAGAATTACTTAATCGATTGTAATAAATTTTGTTTTATTTCCTTGCATGTTTGGAGAAAAGTCCTATATGTGCCTCGGACGGAAATAGAATTTCGTGGATTCGTATGTAATTGTCGGCCTCAGCTTCGCTTCGTCCGACAAAAAATACTCATCCACGAAATTCGCTTTCCCGGCCTCTGCAATAATGTACTATTATTTATAAGGAATTCTTTTAACAATTTTAGGAATGTCCCCAATTTTTTTAGTTTTTTATTCCATCTGGCAATTTTTTATATATTTTTATTGACATAGTATAGCTTGCATTAGAATGCATCTTTAGGTTCGATGAGGGTACTTGGAGCTTTTCCCTATAACGAAGATTGTATGATGTAGGTATGTCTTCACGCTTCTTATAGTAATCGGGGTGGTTACACACAAACTTACAAATTTCAAAAATGTATAGTCCTGTTAGCGTTAATATATTTTGCTGTTGGAAATGGGGTTTACAACTCTCTGTTTGCTCAATATTGAGTAATATGCGGATAAGATGTTTGTGTAAAATAAATAAAGATGATACGTCTGTGCTATTTCCCCAAAGGATTATGCCGTAGTTAAGCCATGCATTATCGTATGCGTAATAAGTAGTCAGTGCTGTCTTAAAGTCTGTAGTTCTTTTTATTTCTCGGAGTGCATATTTAAAAGATGATAGTTTTGCTTTTATTTTGCCGGATGGTTGTGACTGCTACCATGGGCTTATGGAAAAATATCGGTTTTTCTTATTAAAAACTTAAAAATATGTATAAACGATCGTATACATTTCTTTCACTTGTCATTCCCACACAAGAGAATTCCCACACAACATTCACAACACTTGTCACACATCATCAGCCAATCTCAATCCACTGCTGGACATAGGCCACTTACCTATACGTATGGATTCATTGGAAGGAAGAATTTGGACGCATTGCGAGGATTATCAAATATTATAACTAGCCAGTTGTTACCGCGAACACCGAAGCTCGTAAATTTCGGGGATTTGTCTAAGCAATGTTGTATGTAAAGTGGATCAAAAACCAACAGAGCTGAAAGTTGTGTCATCAAGTAGGTTTTTACATATATTTTATTTTATTCTATAGGCCCTTTGTTTAATTCTATTACGAAACGGAGATATTTGTATTTTAGTCAGAGTAAAATACTATGATGAATGATGTCCGGGCGACGGTGATTTCCTTAGAGAGTACTCGCAGAACGCCATACTTATTTATATAAAATTAACCAATGGAATTTAACTTTAGACCCATATTAAAATGAAATATAATACATAAGCAGTCCTAATGCCACTACTCCTAGCTCTGTTGGATTTTGGTCCATTTTGACGGATAGTCCTTTGCTGATTAGGTACGTAATTCACGGTAAGGAAGATGTACCGAAATTATTTTTGCCTTGTGAAAACTCACTTTTACGTTTCATTCGTGCCTACCCGCTTTTTTAATAGCCCCATTAATCGAATTATAGCGTTAGGAGCAATTAAGCGTCGCAGCAATAATGGCATCGCCCAAGTCTGTCCGAATTAGTCGATTATCGGCTAAGTGCCGTTTCGCATCGGAACGATAGCAGATCACGTGTTGGAATCGGATAACGAGCGAAAATCGATATTTACACTCTAACCCCCCTATTCATAAACGTATCCTAACTTAAGGTGGATTTAAACCAAACGAGCGAATGCTCATTCTATCCCCCACTCTACGAACGAATTTCGACGAATCACGTTTTGTGTAACGAACGAATTTCGAACGTGTTCGAACGAAAGTGGGGGATAGAATGAGCATTTACTCGTTCGGTCTAAATCCACTTTTAGCATGCCGCTAAGTATTGTTTGTAATGTTCCTTTTGGGCTTATAGATATGTTGATTATTACGAGTACTATTTCAAAGTCGTGACTTAAATCAAACGCACGCACGGTGACTTTTTGTAGGCGCGACGATGAATTTATTAGAATAACAGATAAAACTTTTACCTCATGTTATTTGGAGCCTCGTCTGCCAACAAACGATACTCTGGTTTGGCGGAAGTTGTCATCTATGTAGTTCTAAGATTTGTGTCTGTCTGAATAAACATTTATTTCAGTATTACATATCCCATTTTTATTATACCTAACTCGCCTATTGGAAATTAAGCAAATTGACGTTTTTTCGCATAAACTACATGTCAAAAATGGCTTAAGTGACGCGTTCACGGAAAAAACATGTCCAGTGCTTAAAAAAATCAGGGCAATTTCACACCTTATTTTGTTCTTAGTAAGGTGGTTTTTCCTTCTGTAATTTGAATTGACTAGAGATGTTCTTTCCGTGGACTCTTCAAGTATGTTAAAATTAAGTCTCGCCAAGCAAGCAATTCAAGCCCAGACAACATTATTCCGGACCTTTTTTTTTTGTTGACGGAGTGGGAAATGCGTTACGCATTCCCCCTGACTTGGGAAGCCATTTGGGGGATATGTGGGACTCCCTCCAGCCATAGAAAGAAGATGGCTCTAAACAACCTAACCTTCCTACCTAATAGAAGTACTAGATAAAAAAACCGGCCAGGAGCATGTCGGGCCACGCACAGAAGAGGTTTCCATAAGGCTGGGCCGATTATGTTCGAACTAGTTTTATTTTAAAGTATTCTATAAGCACACTATTCATGATTTGTTTCATATTTTTTGGACCCATGGATCAAAAGTTAGAGGGAGGGGGACACAATTTTTTTTATTCTGGAGCGGATATCTCCGAAAATATTGACTTTAGAAAAAAAAATCTTTTAATACCCTTATTCTGTTTTCTAGTACTACGGACAGACGGACATGGCGAAATTATAAGGGTTCCTTGTTTACTACGGAACCCTAAAAATACCTAAGTAATTTAACCATAAACCTCACCTATCATCTAACAGCAGGTATAAATAGTTTCCAAAAAGCGTTATAAAAAGAAGAGCACGGACCGTTGGTGGTCCCTGGGGTCACCCGAGGGGGTCCCCGAAATTATCTCAAGTATCGGTTAGGTACGTTAGGTTTTACTCCCCCAGCCCACGTTGATGACGCGTAAATGCATTAGCCGTGTGGTGACGGCAATAAGAATACATTTGTCGCCACTCCAACTCATCCTGCGCGTGTCGTAAGAGTCGACTAAGGAATCGAAGTGTCACTGACCATTATTTGATAAAAGATTGATGATGGGCAGCAGCGTCATCATAGTGGACGCATTACTGCGATCGCCAATCCGCTTGCCCAGCGTGGCGATTATGGGTATCTTCCTCGTAATGCGTTTATACGCATAGTTAATAGGAGAGACCTACGTCCAGCAGTGGACTATCATAGGCTGATAATGGATGGTATGGTAAATGCATTCTCCCCTGCGTCAACAAAAAATAAAAGATTTTACTCGATAGGTAGGTACCTACCTACGTAAAGCATTCTATCGCGCCCGCACTTTAGGCACTGGTCTCACCGCGAACTACTAAGCTATGAACTATCGGCTATAAACACAAATAAAATATACGCACTCCCGTGTAAAAAAAGAGACACGGCGATACTCGCCCGGCGGTGATAGCTGATAGCTGGGCGAGTATCGCCGTGTCTCTTTTATTTAAACGGGAGTGCGTATCTTTTGTTCGTGTTTATAGCCGATAGTTCATAGCTTAGTAGCTCGCGGTGAGACCAGTGCCTTACGTATTGAGTAAATCCGATACCAGTCAACTCATGATACTACTACAGTAGCAAAATGTCATTTACTCAAACATGTAATGAAATATTATCTTTACGTTCCTTAAAATAGACTCGGAAGTATCGCTTTTAGGGTGCAGTAACTCACTGGTATGGAAATGGATTTTCATAATACTTTTC
Organism: Thaumatotibia leucotreta; assembly: GCA_025490895.1. NCBI lineage: Eukaryota > Metazoa > Arthropoda > Insecta > Lepidoptera > Tortricidae > Thaumatotibia > Thaumatotibia leucotreta. The sequence continues at coordinate 14,343 of JALPQI010007360.1, forward strand.
AGGAAATTTTGAAAACATTGTCATTTTTTTGTGTTTCTTTGTATGTTTGAGAAAAGCACTATAAGTACATGCCTCGGCATGAAAACGGATTCCCGGCCTCTGATGTAATGTACTATTACGACCAACAGTTAATTAAGCGCAAAGGTATCTATGATATATGTTTCTTTACTTCTCTCGCTCTTATTTAATTCATAGAACATTATCGAGAGAAGAAATAATACATAATATACTATTATATACCTTATTACAACCGCTTAAGGTGAAAAATTAATACATATAATACGAACTGTAGTTGAACAATAGTGCCTTTTCCACCTATTCAATAATTTGAAAGGATATTTTCACGAAGGAACCATTAGTGATGGTTATTCATCTAGCGAATGGTGGGAAAAATGGTATTGATACAATTAGAGATTTTTCTTTTTGGACTATGGCCTACTTTTACGAAAATCGACAATCGTTTTCTCTGTCGCTCCAACGAAGGCGTCATTAGAGTGAGAGAGACAAATCCTCGAAATTTGCAGATTTCGAAGTTAGCGGTAAGGCCGCTGTGCTCAAAGTGAAAGCGTCCGGCTGCATGGCAAATTCAAACATCTCACGTGCCATTCATTTTCGAACAAACTTTTAAATTTGTATGGTATTTTTAATCGGTTAATTACATAAAAATAAACTTAGTCAAACGGTAAGCTTAATTAGGGCCTGTGTTTGTACGCACTAAACGATGGTATTGTATAATAGATAGGTACTTATACATAGAGAACAGTTTTCTTGAGTTGTGGTGCTATATTATTTCGTAGGTACTTTTTATTAATGAATAAAATATTAAAAGTTTTCATTGATATTTGGTCGTGTACCTACGTTGTTTGCCCAATCGACTGCTTAGTTTTGGTAACAATAATTAGTATAGTAATTTAATTTTTCTTAACACATCTCGCTTATTGTGGGAACTAAAAAATTAAATTCACCACTAAGAAATTATTTCTTTATCTATTAGTTAGTCCAAAACCGAAAATGTTGCAGTTAATTCGTTACTAACTCAATCCCGTCAAATCCCCTGAATTCGTCGTGTCAATTAACCAAAAAAGGGTCTCTAGCGACCGAGCTTAAGTAAAATTGAAGGCCCCAATCTTGCCTCAGTAAGTACAGAGACAGACACATAATAATGACTAACAATTACTACAAGAAGTCGCTTGTGTGTAACAAAAAATGTGGTGATCGATTTAAGAGCAAAAAAACCGGCCAAGTGCGAGTCGGACTCGCGCGCAAAGGGTTCCGTACCATTATCAATTTATTATTAAAAAAATACAGTTAAATCAACCTACCTCAAAAACTATAGGAGATAATTTTATCAAACCAAAAATCGTTGATAGAGTTTATTAATGTGCATAACATATATTTTCTTCAGAATTTTATATCGCGTAGTTTAAAAAATAGAGGGGGGGGGACACATTTTTCAGAATTTTAGACCTGATATCTCGAAAACGATTTGCTTAAATAAAAATGTGATGTATAAACCTTCATATCATTTTCAAAGAGCTTTCTATTAATACCCCACACGCTTATGTACAACTAAAAAAAAAATTCTATCCCTCAGTTACATGTATGGAGGGCCCCCACCCCAATGGTTTTTTTTTACAATTTAGTATCACATTCCTGTAGCGGTTCATACAACACATATCCTTACCAAATTTCGTTACTGTAGCATTTATAGTTTCCGAGTAAATTGGCTGTGACAGACGGACAGACGGACAGACGGACATGACGAATCTATAAGGGTTCCGTTTTTGCCATTTTGGCTACGGAACCCTAAAAAGTACAAATCAAAATATTTAGTTAATAAATAATTTGATTTGTGTTTTCACAATATGTTTAAAATATAGGTATTAATAAAAACAGACACATGTCGACACTGGAAATTTCAAATGTCGTAAGGGACAAAGGTCCACTTTTCAGGAGAGCCAAAAAACAAAAACCAAAATTTAAAAAAATCATAACTTGTTAAATATTCATCCGAATTAGATGGTTCTTATATACATAACTACGAAAAAGCTTTATCTTCATTAGACAATTAGGTATATACTTGTAAACTCAATAGTTTCGGAGATAGTGTCCCTTACGCCAGAAATTTACTAGACAGATGTCCCTTACGCCCCCAAAAAATTCTAGTTTTTTTATGGAAATCTGTTACGACAAAAACGAAAACACTACTTCTTTGTCGTAACTGTCAAATAACATGCTACATTACAACTATTTTCTGTTGTAAAGTCATTCTAGTTTCCAGATTAATTGAAGTAAGTAGCGTAAAAATGCAAGAAAATATAAAATTGTGTACTTACAATTGTATTATTTTCATAGACGGAGATCAATTTCACGTGTAATTTATTATTATTTTAGATAACCCATTACAATTTATAGGAAATAAAACCAAACATGTTAGGTATGTTTATATTTTAGTCAACTTAGTGTTGTGAAAAGAAGAAAACATATATCTAAAAATTGCTTTGAGAGCAACCTGAGCCCGAAACAGAAACATATTATTAAGAAAGGAATTCTGGATAAGTAATCTAACTGCTTCCGCAAAGATCTATGACCCTTTTTGATGATACTCGTGCTATTAAGACGTGCGGTCAAAGGAACTATCGAATCCTTAGGGAACGAACCACTGACTGAAAACCTACATTTGTAGCCCAATATGTCAATATTATGATGATTTGACGCGCATAAATATTACATTATGTGTGGCAATCAATTTGGCCAGAAACCTAAAAACCAATTTTATCTATTACTCAAACAGTCAAGCTGCGATGCGATGCTCTCACTAGTCCAATGCTGCAAGAATAAATTAAACGCCCTTGACTTTAATGAAGTTACACTTAGATGGGTACTAGGATATTCCAATATTGTTGGAAACGAAACAGCAGATGAGTTTACCGGAAAGAACGGCAACACACGCATTGTCAGCCCAGAGCCTTTCTATGGAATCACCAAACCGGAGCCATATTATCTGCTGAACAAACTAGATATGATAAGATAAGATAAGAGCAATCGCACAGTTGAAGTCCATCAAAGTAACTCTCACTCGTAAGCTCTTATCCAAGGGTTCAATAACAGAAAACAATAAAGAGCTACTTGAGCTCAAAAGTAACAAAGCCTGTGAAGAATCGAGAATCCTAACTATTAACATAATATGTATAACAATCATGGGTAAGAAACAAGATGCAATATGTAGCTTCTGCTAAAAATCAGAGCAAACTACTTTGCAACGTTGCAACATATTGATTTAAACTATCAATTAATCTACTATGGACCTCATCCTCCTCTGTTTCTGCAGACCACAAATGCATAAAATAAGTATTTACCTAGGCAGACCTTATGATGTACAAAAAATTGCAGCCGTCAGAATTTTTAATGTTTTGGCCTCGACAAGAATCAGTAATGACTTATAAAAAGGGCTGCGACAAAATATCATTACTGCTCGGCGCGGCGGATATTAGACCAAAACAACAATAGTAAAGATGATAATTTATGGCAGATGTCCGGACCTTATTACTATAGACACACTTACACTACACTTTTCAATAGCCTGCTGAGACTGGTTCACGGTTCACGTGTACTACAGAGTAAATTTCTCGAATTGGCAAAAGACAGCTACTTAATTATAAATAAGCCTAAGATTCCCAGGGAGTTAATAATAAGATTGGGCAGCTTGTGGCGAGCTGTTCGGCAATAGCGACATCGTCTCAGGCATGTTTTCGTCGGTCGGAGTAGAATCCAAGATGAACTGTAGGACTCGGCTTGCCTTGATTGGCCGTTGGCCGTCCAGAGAGGAATCGTTAGAGCGATGTATATGCTCCAGGGGTGGAAGTGGAAATGTGCGTGAGTTGCTGGTCGATGCAGTATCAATGTGGTAGTAAAAATACTGCTCTGCCCTCACCCCTCTTCCTGAGACGCCCTGGGTCAAGTCGCGCCGGCACTGTTGCAAGTGCTATAAGAAACTAAACAAAATGTTATAACGTACATAAAAAATCTTTCAAGATTTTTAATATCATCTTTTTTGAGGCGTAACTCTCATTCATGTACCGTATTTAATGTAGTAACGTATACTTTATAAAATTAAAAGGTGAGTTACGACATCAAACTTTAAAATTATTTTGATTTATATGTACATACGACACAGTTTATTAAGAGAATAGAGCCATACTATCTTCGAAATTGTGTTGTAACGCACAAAAGCCTAAAACATTTGTCCCTTACGCCATTTTGAATTCAAAGTTTCGTATTTATTTCATCAGATAGAATGTTGTAAAGGCACCTTCTTTTGCTGTAGTAACTAACCACATAAGGATTTATGAATAAGAAGGATATACTACGTTGAAAATGGACACGTTATCCCTTCAAATTAAAAATTTGACCCATACAACATTTTTTTAAAAGCAATATGAAGTTACGACAAAATAAATTCACTTCATAACTTCTTTATTTGAAGCGATATCAAAAAGTTAATTACACAGATCGATAGAGAATTTTTTTCTGAGTTCTATGCAATTCAAAGTGTACTTACGACAAAATGTCCCTTACGACATTTGAAATTTCCAGTGTCGATGTTGATTAATATCTACATTGTTATGTTACTTAAAAACATTTATCTAATCAAGAAATCTGTAATCCATCAGAAACTATACGAACTGGTGATTTGTCTCTAACAGTCCAATTTTTTTTATGTCCGTATTTTTTCATCATCATCTTCATCATCATATCAGCCGAAAGACTTCCACTGCTGAACATAGGCCTCTCCCAAAGATTGCCACAATGACCGGTTCTGGGCCACCCGCATCCAGTATCCCCGTATTTTTTATTCCAAATTATTTAAAACAATACAAAAATCCTCTAAGAATCTAAAAAAATATAATGTTCAAAACGGCAAATAATTAAAACTGCTCTTGATTCGTGTTTACCAGGTTTCACTGCAAATGTAATTTTAGAAATTCCTTATAGAATGAGTGAGCAGTTTAAGGTGGCTTGACCTTAAAATGTCCATTACTTTGACATTTAATAAGCACTACTTAGTTGTTAATCTGTCTTTTGAACTCATTCCTCGCACAGATGTTACGTAAGTAATGCGCCGTGTTCAATAAGTCAGATTACACTTTCTGCCACTGAGTACTGTAAAATAGATGAGAACAAAAATACCCAAATTTAAAAATGTTTGGGAACGTTTACTATTGTTTCTAACACTATGAAGGTCCATCCTAAACGATAAACTGAGTTCAAGCGTGATGTCATACCAATGTAACGGACTTCTTGCCAAAAAAGGGCCACCCAATTTGTCTGGATTTAAATGTTCTAGACTTTTTCGTATGACTAGTTACGTACTAACATATCATCGTAGGTAGGCCCCCCACAAGGTGGACCGATGACCTGGTGAAGGTCGCGGGAGTCCGCTGGATGCGGGTGGCGCAGGACCGGTCATTGTGGCAATCTTTGGGGGAGGCCTATGTTCAGCAGTGGACGTCTTTCGGCTGATATGATGATGATGATGATGATATCATCGTACGGTAGCTCAGTTGTACAGCTGCATTTCGCGTTCCCGATGCAAACTCCATAAACAAATGAATGAGTAGTGTGCTGACTAGTGAAGTAGCCGCCTTTCATCCATCCAGTGCATGTTTGAGCACTTGTAATTCCTAAAGTAGGTACTTAAGGTATAACTGTAATTATGGTGTTATTTTTTAGCTAACATCCTGTACTAACAAATAACAACACCAAAAACCTATCTTAACGACCTAGTTTTCATGCAAAGTTAAATTAATTGAAAAATTAAGGTGAATTTGTTACTTTTTTTCATTTTTAATAATTTTTTTAGCCTTGTTTTTGAAATAGTTGAGTCAAATGATTAGCTTAATTAGTTTGCTTATCTAATGAGCTCTCTAACGAGAATTTTTTTTTTAAATAGGTCCTATAACAAACGTATAATTCCAGAAATACCTCATGCACCCGTATCCGTCGGTTTGAAATTTTAAAATCGCCGCCATTTAATTATCGCCATTTAATTATTTAAACACCCTGTATAACCCAAACTTCACTCACGGCAACCAATCATATGACCGAAGATCATACGGCCTGGAAAACAGTGACAGAAAGAATAACCCATAGGAGTCACAGGAGTAGACATGAGGCCACGACTCAGAAGAAGACGTACCTACATATCTCGAATCTTAATAAAAATTAAATCAAGAGTTTGGACCATTTAATAAAGTTATCGTGCATATTTAGGAGGAGACAGTACGTGCCGCATGCGACGATGTTAAAAATCGTTTCGAGTTGGTCATTGAGTTAAGGTGCATTTAGACCAAAGGAGCATTCACTCATTCTATCCCCCATTCTACGAAATTCCTACGTTACACAAAACTTGATTCGTCGAAATTTCGTAGAGTGGGGGATAGAATGAGCGAATGCTCGTTTGGTCTAAATGCACCTATAAAGGTGAAATCATATCAACAATGATCCTGAAACTTAAACTAACTTCGAAAAAGCCCCTAGATAGCTGTAACTATTTCAGCAATAGTGTGGTGACGACAGTAAGAATGCGTTTGTCACCACCCCAGGTCTTCCCGTAGGTGTCGTAAGAGTCGACTAAGGGATTAAAGTGTCATTGACCATTCATTTATTGAAGATTGATGACGGTCAGCACTGTCAGCAGCGTCATCATAATGGACACATTACTGCGATCACCAACCCGCTTGCCCAGCCCAGCGTTGATTATGGGCATTACCTGTTGCGGCTCTACCGCAAACACCAAAGTTCGCAAATTTTATTTTTCCCAGTAGTTACATCATCAGCCTATGATAGTCCACTGCTGGACGTAGGCCTCTCCTATTAACTATGCGTATAGACGCATTAGGACCTCCTAATTGCCCATAATCGCCACGCTGGGCAAGCGGATTGGCGATCGCAGTAATGTGTCCACTATGATGACGCTGCTGCCCATCATCAATCTTTTATCAAATAATGGTCAGTGACACTTCAATCCCTTAGTCGACTCTTACGACACCCGCAGGAAGAGAGGGGTGGTGACAAATGTATTCTTAATGCCGTCACCACACGGCCCAGTATAAGTACTGGGCCGTGTGGTGACGGCAATAAGCTTTAACTAACTTTATTGGTGGGTTACCACGAACATATTGTGTATTGTGTACAATAAAGAACTTACATACATACATATTCTAGTGTTATCTAGCGGGAGAAATATTCCTAGTAGTTACCACCACGTACTCCACAGGTGGTAAAAAAGTTGTGAACACTGGTGTCAGATAGGTGGTAACAGTTGGGAATAACCCCCTATGTCCAACAGCGAACTGTAATAGGCTGATGATGATTTCAACAATCTTACCTGTACGATCTTTGTTTAGTAAACAATTTCCTTACTAGCCGTGTTTCGAACGAGTCAACGAACGCCGCGATTATTGTTTAAGGTGTAAAGAGACGCTCTTATCACTTGACATTTAGCCAACCTTTTACTTGTTTTTGTTGAATGCAATTATATATACACGAATAAATAAATAAACATGTATTATCAATCGAGTAAATACATTTTTGATTGGTTTCGTGTAGCTAATTACTATATTCTGCAAATAAATCAGTTATTACATTTGTCTGGCTTTTCTCTACGAGGTAGTTTTCTCAACAGATTCTCTTTTAAAAAGTCAACGTGAGTTCGATAATTAGGTTTAGGTACAGTTTAGGATGAGTTACTTGTCAGGAGTACAGATATTAGGTACAGCTTGAAATACAGGAAAAGTCAAATAAATCCGGTCTTCAACTACACATATTTATATACCCCTCTATTTTAACACATTACAGAGTGAGATATAGGTAGGTACTCGTATATATCAAAACCAACATAACATTCTTATCGTGTGCTGGTCTGGTGGCCAAGAAGTAAAAATCGTCGGTTAACAATAACAACCAAACCAAACTCACTAAGTAACAAATACCTACCTAAAATTAAGCTCGTTTTTCAGCGGCCCTACCGCGAACTACGAAATCCGCAGTTTTCGGGGATTTTTCTCTGTCACTCTAATGATGCCTTCATTGGAGTGACAGAGACAAATCCTCGAAATTTACGAACTTCGGAGTTCGAAGTAGCAAGCAAGTTCCATTCTGATTCAATTCCGTTCAGGGCCTGTACAGAATTGGAACTGGCTTGCTACTTCGAACACCGAAGTTCGTAAATCACAGGCATACGACGTTGCTAAGGGTAGTGACAGTTTTTATTAGTGAGTCAACCGACGAAATAGATAATGTTTTGCAATATTAATACAGTTAAATACCTCAGCGTTTTTAAACTAGCCTACTACTGCTAACTTCGAAATTCGTAAATTTCCAGGATTTTTCTGTCATTAGAGACAAATCCTCAATATTTTCGGATTCCGAAAGTTCGCGATTCTTTAACACGCGATTACATACCTACAGGTCATATTCCAGGATTTCTATTAGGCAACGGCTTGGCTTTTTTTAACAGATCTTAGTCTCCGCATGCTGTAATGATCCAATCTTCCAGATGGCCAAGCAACTCCGCTGGGGCGTCTGCGGCACGGGCATGATCGCCCACGACTTCCTGACAGCCCTGGGGACCCTGCCCCCCGACCAGCACCGCGCCTGCGCCATCGCGGGCAAGGAGCCTGAGCGCGCCCAGCGATTGGCTAGCTTGCATCAGCTACGGAACCATGACTCTTATGAGGCTCTCGCGAATGACGATATAGGTAAGTCTAGTGCTAGCGCCTGCGCTGGCTAACTTACATCAGCTGTGGCACTGATATGATCGCCCTCGACTTCCTGACAGCCCTGGAGACCCTGCCCCCCAGCGATTGGCTGGCTTGCATCAGCTGCGGAACCATGACTCTTATGAGGCTCTCGCGAATGACGATATAGGTAAGTCTAGTGCTAGCGCCTATGACATAGGCACTGTGATTAGCTAGCTTACATCAGCTGCGGCACTGATATGATCGCCCACGACTTCCTGACAGCCCTGGGGACCCTGTCCCCAGCGATTGACTGGCTTGCATCAGCTGCGGAACCATGACTCTTATGGGGCTCTCGCGAATGACGATATAGGTAAGTCTAGTGCTAGCGCCTATGCCATAGGCACTGTGATTGGCTAGCTTACATCAGCTGCGGCACTGATATGATCGCCCTCGACTTCCTGACAGCCCTGGGGACCCTGTCCCCAGCGATTGACTGGCTTGCATCAGCTGCGGAACCATGACTCTTATGGGGCTCTCGCGAATGACGATATAGGTAAGTCTAGTGCTAGCGCCTATGCCATAGGCACTGTGATTGGCTAGCTTACATCAGCTGCGGCACTGATATGATCGCCCTCGACTTCCTGACAGCCCTGGGGACCCTGCCCCCCAGCGATTGGCTGGCTTGCATCAGCTGCTGAACCATGACTCTTATGAGGCTCTCGCGAATGACAATATACCTATTATAGGTAAGTCTAGTATTAACACCTATGTCACACACTGGACAAGTGGGTTGGCGTTCGCAGTATTGTGTCCACTGGTGACGCTGCTGCCTTCAATAAATTAATAGCCTGTCACCCCTCAATCCCTTAATCAACTCTTATGACCCCCGCGAGAAGAGTTGGGGTGGTGATCAATTTATTCTTACTGTCAGCACCACGCGACATATCACATCATCATCGGCTTATTCCAATTCACTGCAGGACATATACCACTCCTAATACTTATTTACGCGTATGCAATCCTTTTGTCGACTCTTACGACACCCACGGAAGAGTTGACGTGCAAACGACGGCATGATAGCATCGTAATTTTGCAAGAAACGATGCAATCATTCATAAAGCGTTACTTTTACCTTGCAAGTAGTAACCTAAGATTGCTCCAGCATATCAATGGGTAATAAATACCAAGTATCTTTTGTTCGCCAGCCGCTAACTAGTCACGGTCAAATACACTACAAATATAGTATTGTTATGTAAATTCATTTACTTATAGCCATAGTTTAGGCTGAAAACTAGTCAATCAACGCTTCTTGTGACAGTTGTGACGTCAATTGGGCTATCCAATTCAACTTGTAAAACTTTAAATAAAAGCGTATTCCCAATCAATGTAAAATGTACTCTATGAAGTCCCGGTAGTTGTTACAATGTGAGAAAAATTGTGAAAATTTATAGGTATTAAAAGCTCGTGGAATGTTCCAAATATCTCACTCAGTCCACGGCTGAACATAGGCCTCTCCTATTAAACTAGCGAATCGACGCATAAGGAGGTACCTAATGTTCATATAACATCACCACGCTGTGCAAACGGATTGGGGATCGCAGTAGTCCACTATGCTGCCCATCATTTTGTCTTCTTTAAACGAATATTCATTGAAACTTCAATTCCTCAGTCGACTGGACTGGTGTGGGAATGGACTGGGTGGAGAGGGTGGAGACAAATGTATTCATACTGCCGTCACCACGCGGCAAGTCCACCTCGATTTCCCGTTTTTGCCTAACCTAATCTTAACCACGTGGAATATTCAGTTATTTTAGTCACTAGCTTGCAATAGCGAAAGCCAAGAGACTAGCAGAAATTATTATCACTTTGATCTAATTTTATATGCCATCGTCATACCTTGCGAATATCAAAGGGGATCTACATATTTGCTATTCAGTATTCGGTACGACTCGTTTTATTTCTGTATCCTATTTAGTTCTCTAATACATTACATATACTCGTAACAAGTAGTAGTATCAATGTCGTATATATGCAACACTCACTTGATTGAAAAAACACCCGTATGTAGAGTGGAAGAAAAGTGATATTTCCTTAAATTGATTGCTATAGATTCGAGATTGTCGAGTAATTATAGCGACGATATTTTCTTTCTTGCAAATGACAATAGGTACTATGAGAGACATTAAAAATAACAAGCAAACGGTAAGACGCGGCTGTGAACAATTGTGTGTTACTTACGTATAGTCTGTCCAACCATCTTCTCAGTAGAAACAGGCGGCAAATCCAAAAAATAAGCGCATCTTATGCGTTGTATGGCTCATAAGCAACGCGATTTCAATTTGTGAGTTACACTAAATTACGTAATTCATTTTTGATGGTTTTCATTAAATTATCAACCTCATTTTTTATTTTATTTAGCGTACGCGCTACCAATAGCCATTTACATAAGTACATAACTAAAACTGTGGTCGCAGTTAGTAACTACCTAATTGTCAAATAGACCTCACGAAAATAAAATAAACGTTCAATCAATTTTTAGGCCCTCCTCAAAAATCCTCATTTGGCGGTTACAGGTGTAGTGGTAAATTTAGATTATAACATGTCAAATTGTCAAACATTGCCATACCCTGCAGGGTGCCATGTGGTTCTATTTGTTTAGTATTAACACCTATTGTATGTACCATGGTTTGCAATAAACGATTATTATAGTGAGAAATTACTTGCCTTCGGAAACGTTCGTAAACACATGCTGTTTCAGGCAGTGTCACCGAGTCTGACTGAAGTAGCATGACAGCTATTACTGTCAGTCTCAGTGAGACAGACTGAAACAGCATGACGTTGACGAACGTTTCCGAAGGCAAGTCATTTCTCACTACATCTGTCTGTACAGTCACGTCTAATAATATGTATACATTTCGGAACGTATGTCAAAGGCACAAGGATCAAAATCGTATACATATTATTAGAGCCGACCGTACATAAATTCATGTTACAACTGACGATTTGTCTATCGCATATATTATACCTATTGATAAACTATCGGTTGTCACTTGAAGGAAACATCTGTGAATGTTTTGCATAAATAATTAGCATATGCTTGCAAATGGAATGTACTCTATTATGCCATCGGAGGTAACTGACGGATGGTCGACAAATTCCTTTACTCTGAGCTAAAGTCCATTCAAACATCAAGTCAAGGTAAAATAAAAGCGAGAAAAAAAAAATACTCAACCTTATAATAATAAAATATACATATATGCATATATTTGGCACTTTGCGAGCTATCCATATATTTTAAAGATCAGGTGAAAAATCCTTTCCTATTGTATGAACTGAAGTAGGTAATTACATAGCAATATAAACTCGGATTATATATTGCCTTGAAAAACGAAAGGAAAATTAACAGTTTTGACTTTGACTTGTTGTCCCGGTATTTTACTGCTCTTTGCGTCCATATATAAAAAATAGAGCTATATATGATATAGTTCTGCATAATGGTAGGTATATGCCATATGTTGTAACATCAAATTCATCAATTACGTAATCGCACGTTAAATTCTTGAATTAATTTGTACTGAAGCTGGGTTTGGACTTCAATTAACCTTAGCCAAAACCACTCTGGAACTAATGTCAAAGAGATGATCAAATTGTAAAGGTGCATTTAGACCAAACGAGTATTCGCTCATTCTATCCCCCACTCTACGTAATTCGTTAGTTACACAAAACGTGTTTCGTCGAAATTCGTTGATTTCGTAGAGTTTCGGGGATAGAATGAGCTACTGCTCGTTTGGTTGGTCTAAATGCAACTTAAGGTGCGGTTAAACTAAAAGAGCATTCGCTGTTCTAACCTCCCACTCTACGAAATTCGATCGGTACACAAAACGTGATTGGTTGATTTCGTAGAACGGGCGCTAGAACAGCGAATGCTCTTTTAAGAAACCTCTCACTACCTACTTGTTACTTTGACATGGTTCTAGAGTAGCCAAAATTCAAATTAGTTAGGTGGACGATGGCACTTCGGTTGTGTATTTCTTACGTTTCGCATTTGTACCTAATAGTATCATAAAGTAGTAAATAGTTAATAATATAAATAATAAATAAATATCTTGGAACATCTTACACAAATCAACCCAGCCCCACGGTAAGTTCAAATAAGGCTTGTGATATGGGAACCAGGCGACGATATATATAATAGATAGATAAATATAGATACTTAAATACATACACACTATACACAGCCATGACCAAGGAACAAATATTTGTGATAAATAAATACACAAATAATGCCCTCGCCGGGATTCGAACCTGGAACCTCCAGCTTCGTAGGCAGGGTCACTACCAACTAGGCTACGGAGGCTGACAAAATATATCTAAATATAAATATGCTGCATCTATGATGTATTACCAAAGGCTAACATTCGACGTATTTTAAAAGTTCTATGTCATTAGTTGTAAAATATTCTTGTTGCCTAGCAGAATTATGTCACGTTTATCATTATGCAAGTTAGTAGAGCATTAGGTTTCAATGATCAATGCAAGTTGCCGATACTGCCGATAGCTCGTCGAATTACCGCGGGGTCAGTTTCAGAAGGCCCTTACTATCATGACTACTTTGGTAAAACTCGATTTATTGTTAACTTAATTAAACCGTGGGCTGCGTGGTGGCAGTAAGAATACCCTAACTCTTCCTGTGGGTGTCGTAAGAGTCCACTAAGAAATTGAAGTGTCAAAATGACCATTAATTTATTGAAGATTGATAATGGACAGCAGCACCATCATAGTGAACACACTGCCGCGATTGCCAATCCGCTCAACCAGCGTTACGATTATGAGCATTATCTTGTAATATGTATATCCATATAGGTAATAGGAGAAGCCTAGGTCCAGCAGTGGATTTAAATAGTGAAACCGTGTAAACCATTCGTCAGTAGAATCCAAAAAAAAATTATAAGAACCTAAAATCTTGCATTATTCCATAATCACGCATTTTTATAACGCAATCTTGGTTTTATCACTAACTTAAAATCTTAAACATTGAGTCCACATACATTTTTTGTTAAAATTTTATATTTATTAGTATTAACCATAAAGTTAGAATCCGCGCTAGCGCTTAATATAGAGAAAGGAAGCGTGTGAAAGGGAACCCACCAGTCATATGACTATTACACGAGTGCAAAAGAGATAGAAAACAATCCCAAAAGCGTACTCACTTTCGAAGTGACATATCAGCCGTATCAGCCTTCTCGACGGAGACTGTTATTTAAAAGTGATTTTATATTTAATTCTAGTAAGAAGTAAATTTACACAAATAATTAAAGCGATATGGTATCGTGTAGTGTAAAGGATTGCCCTGTTACCCACCGAAGAAATGACGGCAACATTCGTTTCACAGGTAAATATGATTTGCCGGTTGATTGTTTTCAAGCGATATTTTGTCGATTTAGTAGCATAAATTGTGTAAGTTATCACTTTCTAGCATTAATTGTTAGTTATCCTATCACTGTGCGCTAATAATTTATCACAATAATTAATATTAAAGGATATTTTGTGTAAAAATATAAATCGTCACGCTACGCTAGAGCTTGACTAAATGTTGAACTACCAATATCGATATTCGTTCCATAAAGATATAGCTAATCAGTCTATTACATTACAATGCCGTCATAGTCCCAGATTTTAAATACTAATGTGTATTTAACAAACTTGAAGGACCTTACTATGTTTTGTGGGATTTTTTTGATAATATGCGATTTTTATTATTTCTGTTAAATTTAAGGGATACGCCAGATAATAAGTTCACACACGTTTGCAATTTGTAATTTGACACCCTCAATTCACATTGTACTATATAGTACGGTCAAATCGTATATTAAACTCGCAAAACATGTAGTAAAGCTGCATTTTTGGTATGTTGTTTAGACACCATAGGGCACTATAAAACCACATTTTGCAAGCAAAAAAAAGTTGTGCTAGTTACGTAGTACGTGAAAAACTGCGAAATTTACGGTCATTTTTCAGTTTCTGATTTTTATTAAAAAAACCTTACGTTTTTTGACATTATATGTTAGGAAGCGTTTAAAGATTAATAAATTTCCAACAAGTTGAGCTAACATGTATTACCGTAGGTCTTATAGTTTTAGAGATTTGCGACTTCTTAAAAGTACTCTTTTTTGTAAACTTACGCTATTTTGAGTTTTCCTAACGATTTCGGCTTAATATCGCCTCACCTAATTATGCTACGAAAAACATGCAATAATGACCTTATAGCGCACTTAATATTCTTTCGTTAAAGGGTAGAATCATGTCAGGAAACTTTGTAATTGAAAATAAAAAGGCGTAATTCAAAAGGCAGTAGGCCCGCTATCTAAGTTTTTCATACAAATTGCAAGTCGTGTTGCAAAGCTGCAATTTTAGTATATTATATAGGCCCTATAAGGACGTACAAAAATGTATATTACAAGAAATACAAAAAAACAATTTCGGCATAAGACGAAAAAAACTGAAAAATTATTGGACTTCTTTTACTTTTTGACGTTTAATTAAGAAACTATTATCTTTTTGATACTAATTGCTACAAAACTTAAAAAGAATATTAAATTTGAAAGGATTTGAGCTACCTTGCATTACCCTAAATTATATAGATTTAGAGATACGACATTTCAAAATGTGCCCTTCATTAAGTTAAGAAAATAAATGCATGTTTTGAAGCCTCGTATACCCCCAACTATAAGACTTACAGTAATTGTTATCGGCTCAATTTCTTCCAAATTTAATGTAGTTGTTATCTACAATTACTTTTTTTTTCTTAGCGCGAACGTTTTGCCAATATTTAGTGAATAGCTTTAACGTAACCTAAAATTTGTTTAATTTTTGATAAAAGGGCACTTTATGAAATGTCGTATCTCAAAATATATATAGCTTACGGTGATGCAACGTAGCTCAAATCCTTTCAAATTTAATGTTCTTTCTTAATTTTATAGCAATTAGAGATCAAAAAGATAATAGATTTTTAGTTAAACGTCAAAAACTAAAAAAAGTCAGATTTTTTTCCGTTTTTTACGTCCTATGCCCAAACTATTATTTTGTTTTTCTTTTAATATGCATTTTCGTATATATCTATAAGGCCTTTATAATATAACAAAATTGCAGCTTTGCAACTCGACTTGCGAATTGTATGAAAAACTTAGATAGCAGGCCTCCTGCCTTATGAATTTCGCATTTATACTTTCAACTGCAAAGTTCACTGACCTAATTTTACCCTTAAATTAAAGAATATTAAGTGCGCTATAAGGTAATTATGGCATGTTTTTCGTAGCATAATTAGGTGAGGCGATATTAAGCCGAAAATGTTAGCAAAACACAAAATTTTATCTAGTTTACAAAAAGGAGTACTTTTTAAAGTCTCGAATCTCTGAAACTATAAGACCTACGGTAATGCATGTTAGCTCAACTTGTTGGAAATTTATTAGTCTTTAAACGTTTAATAACATATGACATCAAAAATCGTAAGGTTTTTTAAATAAAAATCAGAAACTAAAAAATGGCCATAAATTTCGCAGTTTTTCACGTACTACCCAGCTAGCACAACTTTTTTTTGCTTGCAAAATGTGGTTTTATATTGCCCTGTGGTGTCTAAATAACATACCAAAAACCGGCCAAGTGCGAGTCGGACTCGCGCGCGAAGGGTTCCGTACCATTATCAATTTATTATTTAAAAAATACAGTTAAATCAAGCTACCTCAAAAACTATAGGAGATAATTTAATCAAACCAAAAATCGTTGATAGAGTTTATTAATGTGCTTAACATATATTTTTTTTAGAATTTTATATCGCGTAGTTTATAAAATAGAGGGGGGGGGACACATTTTTCAGACTTTGAGAGCTGGTATCTCGAAAACGATTTGCTTAAATAAAGATAGGATTTATAAACCTTCATATCATTTTCAAAGACCTTTCTATTAATACCCCACACGCTTATATACAACAAATTTTTTTTTTCTATCCCTCAGTTATATGTATGGAGGGCCCCCACCCTAATGGTTTTTTTACAATTTAGTATCATAATCCTGTAGCGGTTCATACAACATATATCCTTACCAAATTTCGTTACTGTAGCATTCATAGTTTCCGAGTAAATCAGCTGTGACAGACGGACAGACGGACAGACGGACATGACGAATCTATAAGGGTTCCGTTTTGCCATTTTGGCTACGGAACCCTAAAAATGGAGGTCTCAAAGAACCATCGAACTGGCACGTTTCTGGCGCAATGGATAAGTAAGTAATGCCGTCCAAATGGGAAACGTAGCATCATGGAAATCCTTCCGCAAGGGTTGGATCTCGGTAAACTCAATTAATTACTAATATTTATCCAGCCACATACTTGGTTACTTAAGAATAATCGGCTGCCCTATATCAAAACCTAGTAAAGGTCAAATTCTTAGAAAATATTTTTTTGATGTTTTTGGACTTACCTAGTAAGTCCGCAACCGACTACAAAGACACCAGCTCGCAAATCGGCTTTATTACCGGAGATTTAAATGCCTTGAAACCTAGTAAGTCGCATGTCTAGTAACGGTTTACCAGTTTAAATCCTAGTAAGGCATATATCCCATATCAAAACTTAGTAAGTCGCTTGGACATACTAGGTATTGGCCTGGTCAATGAGCCATACTAGGTTTTTGATCTGAGCATCGTAGTGCGAGGGGCGTGCGGGTCGTGGAGAGTATGTGCGTTCAGTCAGTCAGCGGCGATGCGCTAGCGCAATCACACGCGGGTCAATTGAAATTTTGTGTGGTTTGATAGTTATGTTGTCCAAAATGAAACTTCATTTACAGTTGCATAGATCGAAACGCCTGATAGAAGCAACTATTAATAACAACAGCAGCCAAAACGCAAAAGAAACTAGGTAAGTATTTATACACTAAATATAAATACCTCCACATTCCTGTAATGGCTTATTATTTTACTAGGCTCCTATTTTGTCCCATTTTATTGTCATTAGTCGTAGACTCATAGGGTCATTTTGCCTGTTTGCCGTCCATCTTTAGTTTTTGTCAACTCGGTACAAAGCTATAAATCAATTGAAAAAAAAAATCCCACCGTATATACAATCGAACCTGAAAACCAGTATGAATGGAAAAGAAAAAAAACAAGGTAAACAAGTTTTGACATTCATATTCTTCAATCTTAACTTTTAATTGAATACGTTGTCATGTTATTATTAATATTACAGATTCA
This sequence comes from Thaumatotibia leucotreta, assembly GCA_025490895.1. Taxonomy (NCBI): domain Eukaryota; kingdom Metazoa; phylum Arthropoda; class Insecta; order Lepidoptera; family Tortricidae; genus Thaumatotibia; species Thaumatotibia leucotreta. The sequence goes on from JALPQI010007360.1 coordinate 32,327, forward strand.
AAGAGCCTTTGTACGAGCTGGACTTCCTCATGCCGAAATTCAACGAGAAGTCCAGCCCTGCTGTCATAGCAAGCCCCAGAGGCATTACCGGCCGGATTCGAAGAAATCCTTCTGGAATGATCTTCCAGTTAACAACGCATCTATTGATTTAGTTCATGGTGGTCAGGATGACGCCAATTAATTTTTCAAATTTAAGACTAAATTATATGATTACGATGTTATTTGATAAATATCTTGTTCTTAATGTGCTCGTTTCATTTAAAACCATCAATTATGTTAACAGAAAAAAAACGCTAGGGTTTAATTTAGAACATCTATTGAATTTGATGACGGTACTACCAGTTTATAATGGTTCAATACCTAGTAAGGGCCCTTACTAGGTATTGAACTTGGGATATGGACGAAATTGATATGGCTGAATACGTTTTCAAAGTTAGTAAGGGATATAAAACGTGCGTATCAAGAGTAAATTATATGATTACGATGTTAATTGATACAATGTAATCATTGAATACTAATGTATTCAACCGATTTATGTTCAGTTTTATATCTATTATTAAAAAAAAAAATGTTGGCAGACACTTTTATGTTTTTATGCTCTCCTGTAAAATTTGGTCTGAAGCAGTTACTAGGTTTTGATATAGGGCAGCCGTAATCCCTTGGTTCTTGTTAATAGAGTTGTTATAATTTGAGTTGATTAAATTGATAAATAATATTATGACATAAAAATGGCGGCCACGTACCGGAAGATGTAGCGTGGGTAGGCCCCCCACAAGGTGGACCGATGACCTGGTGAAGGTCGCGGGAGTCCGCTGGATGCGGGTGGCGCAGGACCGGTCATTGTGGCAATCTTTGGGGGAGGCCTATGTTCAGCAGTGGACGTCTTTCGGCTGATGTGATGATGATGATGATGATGAAATGGAATTATTTCTTGAAATATGATTCGAAGCTTTCAGATGACAAAGGTTTTCATAGTTACTGGTGTCAAATAGGGTATTATCTATTTTATCTGTTTGGAGTCATGTCCATATTATAGCGAACAATGGCGCCCATTTGTCAGCTCCCTGGCTAGAAAGTCATAATATAAATAGTCGTTATCATCACTACTTAGTCGTTTTTTCTTTGTTTGTTAGGTTGTTAGTCTCTATTTTTCTACTCGTCTTTCCCCTCGGTTTATCCTCAGTACCTACTTAAGAACCTTCTAAAACCCATGACTAACCTACGTCAAAGTGGGACATAAGTGTCACCAAGAACGTTATATCCTCATATCGTCTCCTTACCATCGGTTTAGAGGCCGTAAGCATTAACGCTCGAGTATAGTAGATTATACATATACACCAAGGAGATAAAGCACTGTTTTATGTCACGGTCGCGACATTGAATCCTGAACCTAACGAAGGACTCCCAGTCATAGATTTAATTCCCGATCGAAACGAAGGAATTCAGACTGAGTCCTGAGTGCAGTGAGGGATTCAAGCGCCCAAAACAAAAACAGTTTTATTCCCGAGGTATAATTATACTCTACTTTTCTCACCATATTATGCGAGACAATAAAAAACCGAATTAGTAATACATCATATCAACCGAAAGACGTCAACTGATGACCCGGTGAACGTTGCAGGGATCCGCTGGATGCGGGTGGCACAGGACCGATCACTGTGGCAATCTTTGGGGGAGGCATACGTTCAGCAGTAGTAATACTTAGTAGATAATATTTAACGCAGCAAATGAATAGTGTTGCAATTAAATAACTTAAATATTAAAGCTATAAAATGGATACCGCATCTTGTCGCAACTCGTTTCTGCCGGCATAGCCTACTTGATTTAACAAATTAACATCGTGCGAATCTAGTTGGCTGCGGTACCCGCGGCTTCGGTTTTTGAACATCGAGTACACGGCTCGGCGCGCGCCGAGCCGTGCACGGTCAACTCGATTTTCGGGCGGTGGTTAAATTAATATTTTGCTTAACGAAATTAGGCTTTATCGTCAAAGCAATAAAGTGTATTTACATTATCGCCCGGCGGGTGATAATGAAATTTCATATAACAACCCGGTTTTTGCCAAGGGACATAATGTCTTGCTTTTCGTGAGGTTTATATGACATAATCCGGCTTTGACGAGCATGAGGTATGAAAAGTCCTTATACTGTAGCTCGCTTATACTCGTAACTAATAATTAGAGATCGGACAAATGTGCGTCACTGTTTGCAATAATATGGACATGACTGCAAAGTTGATTAAACAATTTTAGTAATCAGAAAACTATCTATTTGACATCGATAACTATGAAAACCTTTGTAAATAGTCACCTTAAAGCTTCGAAATCAAATATCAAGAAATTATTCGTTTAATTAGTAATTTAATCAACTTTGGAGTCATGTCCATATTAATGTGAACAATGACGCACATTTGTCCGATCTCTGCTAATAATATACTTAAGGCCAGGATTACACTTCTGAGTTCTAACGAAAATGAAGCAATACTAAGGAATGAGAGGTGAATATCACTATTTTAATTCATTAATTAGGGATTGGGTGCCGGTTTTTTCTCCATACAAAAGAACAGTTCTAATTTCGTTCGTCGATCATTCGGTTCATAAATTCTTTATTAATGGAATAATTCAAAATTGTCACTACACGTTGGGCTTTGGTCGCGGGTAATCCATGATGAGGATCCTCTAAATGGATTGAAACATGTCGAGCAATAATATCGACTTCAATGTCCTAGAAAACATTCATTTATTTACTATTTATAAATACATACATACAGTCCACTCCACTCGAGACTCCACACCAAGTAGGTACTCATTACCTCTGTTTTTATTGTTTGCAGCTATCTCAGCTGCAAAAAATAAGACCTGTCTTTATGTTTAACAAATCTTCGGTAACCTAAGAACCTAACCTTGCCCAAAAATACTTCAATACCGATTTACATTCGGCATCCGTCAGGCCGAAGTGGCGAAAGTCAATTAAAACAAAAGTCAATCGCCGATCGACCCCTGAAAAGGGTTCCGGACACAGATCACTTTACCTTCAAGAATAAGCACCTTTTAGTTTTTCTTATTAGTATAACCTAAACGGCCCTACGAACAAATATACTACCTGCCGGCGCGTATGTATAGTATAGCGTCCTTCATCATCATCAGCTTATGATAGCCCACTGCTGGACGTAGGCCTCTCCTATTAACTATGCGTATATACGCATCATCATCAGCCTACGATAGTCCACTGCTGGACGTAGGCCTCTCCTATTACCTATGCGTATAAACGCATTAAGTAGATGGTAAATGCCCATAATCGCCACTCTGGACAAGCGATTTGGCGATCGTAGTAATGTGTCCACTATGATGACGCTGCTGCCCATCATCAATCTTTTATCCAATAATGGTCAATGACACTTCAATCTCTTAGTCGACTCTTACGACACCCGCAGGAGTTGGGATGGTGACAAATGTATTCTTACTGCCGGTACCACACGGCGTATAAACGCATTAGGAGGTAAATGCCCATAATCGCTGGGCAAGTGACCTTAGCTCCTAAGTGACTAGGCTAAGCTAAGCTTATCCCCTAGTATGTGGTCTATCAAAAAAGTACTACTGGAAAATAAACCCTAAAAAGAAAATTCAAATTTTCAATTACCTTGGTGACAGACGTCCTTTCAGGACGTCTCCACCGTTGAGGGGTTATAAGCTGCCAAAAGGAATCTGTGGGGGAACGTCTTTGGTTCCGGTAATCCAGGGCAAAGTGTTTGACTAATTGAATACCACTTGCCTCTTTATCGGGGAAATTAGAAATGTCAATGTCTGTCAGAATTGGAGTTTGGAGTGTCGTCTAACTAAATTGATTTGGACAAAAGGTAATAATGAGTTTGTACTCGTATAAGCGAAAATATTTGAATGAAAAAAGTACATTATTGTATTGCATAGTTCGAAGTCAGTCCCGCTTCAGCCTAGCGTTTAAAATATAAATAAAATAACAGGCATTCTATTTTTATTTAGAAGTGAAAACAGTCAAAAAGCGAAATATGTATTGCAACTATTCAAGTTAATCAAACATAAAGGTTCTTCACATTCACTTTTAATGACTAGAAATACCGGAAACACCACCGGGTCCATTATTCTCCATAATTAATAAAATTGGAATTGCTCATAGCGGTAATTTGTTATCATTATTTACGAACTACATTCCCCGAATTATAAATATGATTAATGACATTTGTAATATTTCATACCCTTACCAGTATTTTCAGTCACGCTATATATTCTCTAACGATTCGTCGTGATTCAACCGGAAGCGTCCACTGCTGGCCAAAGCTAGGCCTCCCCCAAAATTAGAGGAAACATGCCATAATCGCCGCGCTTGTCAGGGTGGTTGGCGATCGCAGACCACTGCACCATAAATACAAGAATGTCACTGTCTATCCAATGGTGCGTATTCCTCCGTTTTAGGACATAACCGGGTAACCTGGGCTCTAATAATTGGCTATGTAATGTTTTTTGAAGGTATGAATATTAAGTATAATATTTTTCCTTGATAGCCGACGTCTTAAGGTTCAAGAAAATGCGGCTGTTTTATTTTTATTTCCTATAAAATAAATTGTTAATAATCTTTTTTTAAGTGAGAGAGGTGACATTTGTGCAGTTTTATGGATGAATAGAGCCTAATGCGTAGGTACGTCTTCAAGTAGTGCAATGAAATAGAAAAAATAAAACTGTCAATGTCACTCATGTCATTCATTCATTATTTTTCTTTTTCATTGTATTTGTTGCGGACGAAAACATTAGGCTCTGTTCATCAAATGTGTTCATCCATACAACTGCACAAAAAATATCATCTCACAGCTCACTCACTTAAAAAAATGTTGTTAACAAATTATAGGACATAAAAATAAAAACCCGCATTTTCTTGAACCTTAAGACGACAGCTATCAGGGAAAAATATAATGTTCATACCTTCAGAAAACTTTACATAGTCAATTAGTTAAATAGTAAATAAGTAAGAAGTAGGAAGGTATGTATATCCCGTTCGAGATATATGTACACTGCAGATGAGTTAATGAAGTATGTTCAGTCCGGCGCTATCTTATCACATTAGTTTGATTAGTTAGAAAAAGATAGGAAGTCTATCTAGCCGTAGCACAGCCACAAATGATATGCCTACTGTTAGGGAAATGTGGAAATTTCGAATGGCTAAAAATCAGCAAAGTGACAAATTGTCTTTTTGGCCTAATGAAAATGAAATGAAAATGAAAATGAAAATGAAAATTTATTTAGTTGCAGGTCATGCGTAATACATTAATGCGATCTTAAAAAAAAACTATTTACAGGGTCGACATGTCTTACTGCTGTGCAGCATGCAACTATGAGAGATCATTTATAATCTTAAGTCAACTGCTAAAACTACTTACATTAATTATATAATATGTATATGTACAATATATTTATTAATTACAATATTTAGTGATGTCAAAATTCATGTTTAAAATATTCGTTCAAGGAGTAGAAACAATTTTCTAAAAGCATTGCGTTTATCCTTTTCTTAAATTGGTTAATATCAAGGATTTTGAAGGTATTAGGAAGCTTATTGTAGTTAGTATTATGTATTATTTCATCCTAGTTATTCCTAGTTAGTATTTATGTATTATTTCATCATTATAATCATCATAGCAGCCGAAAGACGTCCACTGCTGAACATGGGCCTCCCTCAAAGATTGCCACAATGACCGGTCCTGTGCAACCCGCATCCAGCGGACTCCTCCAACCTTCACCAGGTCTTCAGTCTAACTTGAATAACCTTGTTACTCTCCTAATCTTATATTATTTATTTTCTTGTATTATTTATATTTCGTTTCAAACCACCAAATATACTTTTTTTATCTAAAACGACTAAATTTTCAGTTTGCAGCAGGAATCATCACATCTAAACATGTTATTATTTTTTCTTAATTATATTTTGTCAACCGACAATATCACCCGGGTAAATAACTTACTTGTTTAAGGTCCCGCCTAGTGCTGGTACCAAAGTTAATTCGCTGCTGGTTTTAGTCTTAGTCTAGAGATAAGCATAAGAAAATGTTATAGAATTTAAGACACTTTCTTGTTTAGTACTTGTACTATTTGCTTGTCGATAATAAATAAATTTATTATTTGTATCTCCTTGAGGATCACGGGCTTACAAATCCCGGTTTTTTGATAGGCTTGCGCGGGGATATAGATCCAACACGTAGAGGCCCTTTGGAGAAATTTGCTGTGTTGTACACCTGCTGCAACCCATTCACGGGCACAAATACATATCCGTAAACTGGTCCCAGCAGGCGCATAGAGACTAAAGAGAAGGAATGGAAAAGACTAATGGGCTATGGTGATGGAGGATGGATGGATCAGAAATGGAACTACAGAAAAGAGGTCCGGACAGCTGCCGTAACAATGATTTCTCTTTGCTAAATTTATTACTTATTATTATTAATCATGTGAACTCGTAGTAAGACTTCCAGGGCCATATGTCATGGGATAATCTTACTTCTTTCCATTGCCATTCCGGAAAACAGTTTAAGCGTCCATCTATCTGTCCTGCTTACGCCATTTATTGTTGGTAGAAGAGTAATAGAGATAGGAAGTAGCCACAGAAAGTCTTTTAAGGAAAATGTGTTCGGAAGTTTTGATAAACAACGAGTCCGAGGTTTGTTTTGATCTAGTAGATTCCTTGGAGCATTTAAGTACATTATTCAGGATAATTCCTTTTTTGTGAGCATGTAGTTTATTGCGTTGCCGTGAAAATATATGGGCTTATTTTATTTAAACTGGTGTATACTGTATTTTATTGCTTTACTTTTTACTGTTGTTCATTTTCACGGTATTGACGTGATGTGATGTATGGAACTATTTAACTACTTTGATTTCAACAATGTATATGACACTGACTGTACTAGGGGTTTACCCACTGGATACCTAAAAACAGTTTGTTCAAAATCGACGGGTGAATTGTGTATGTTTTAACGGCCGTAATTATTTTTTCATCACACCTGTTCGGTAAGTGCGCAATGCGCTACGGCGATGCGCGCCGTAGATGCGTCATTACGCCCTAGGGCAATCAAGGATTTTCATACAACATTACGTCGCACTAGAGCGCGGCACCCGCAGCCGACGCAGGCGGGCAGCAACGCGAAATTATTTAGACCATTTTAGAGTAGTTTTGTGAAAATATATTTGTTTTATTTCCTTTTTTGCTTCACAGGTGTGATGAAAAACATTGTGTGTGCCACGGGCGGTACTCGTGTGAAGTAGAGCCCGCGCCTTCGGCTTGGGCTTTACTTTCACACTCGTTCACAATTTCTTGTTTACCGCCCTGTACTATTTTGTGTCAGTAGGTATTTTTGGTTCAGTTTTATGCATCTTACCTTCTAGCTGCGCGGGTTTTGCAAACTACCCGCACGTGGTCTTGATTATTCACTTCTAGGCTAGGGTTGTCACTAGACACTACACACAACACTCGCAACATCTAATGGCTTCAAAATGGATGTTTCACTACGCTTACATTTGTAAATTACAGGATTCCACGCGGACGAGATTCCTTGCCCCTAATTTTGATTACAATTCCGATGTTTTAGGGTTCCGTAGCCAAAATGGCAAAAACGGAACGCTTATAGATTTGTCATGTCCGTCTGTCCGTCTGTCACAGCCGATTTACTCGAAAACTATAAATGGTACAGTGATGAAAGGTAAGAATATCTGTTGTACCTATAAACCGCTACAGAATTATGATACTAAAATGTAAAAAAAATATTGGGCCCTCCATACATGTAACTGAGGGATAGCAAATTTTTTTAGATGTAGGTATATAAGCGTGTGAGGTAACAATAGAAAGGTCTTTGAAAAGGATTCGAGCGTGCGTTGTAAGCGCACCGTTTTCGAGATATCAGCTCTCAAAGTCTGAAAAATGTCCCCCCCCCCCCCCCCAATTTTTTAAACCACGATGTATAAAATTCTTAAAAAATATATGTCATGCATAATAATAAACTCTACCAACGATTTTTGGTTTGATTAAATTATCTCTTATAGTTTTTGAGATAGGTTGATTTAACTGTATTTTTTAACGATAAATTGATAATGGTACGGAACCCTTTGCGCGCGAGTCCGACTCGAACTTGGCCCGTTTTTTTTATTTCAATAGCTTCACGTACTTTTCGCCTAAGATGTATACGTACAGACTTTCGGGTTATGGAGCTCAATCCAGTGGTTTGGTCCGGATTCCAACAAATTCTCGGCCATAGCAGATTTATTCGTTTGACGCTTTTTAACAGCCGCTTTTTGTCGCACTAATATGAAGGAGTGACAGAGAGGGAAAACTACGATGCGCTAGCAAACGCTAGCGATTGGCAACTTGGCTAAGCATCCTGGTCCTTTCCGCTACGGTGACTGGAGACAGCTATATTTATTGACCTTAATCTTGTTTATGTCCAAGCTTTTTGGAACTAACTGTACCTACTGATACCGCAACCGCTGCCTAAGCATACCCTTATAATCTCAGCGAACAAATGAAATGTTTGCAAATGAGTAACTCTTAATTATTTCGGACTTATGGCCGGCCGCTTATTATTTTCCATTTAAAGTTAATTATGCAAAACACGGTTTCATAATTGGCTGTCGTAAAATAAATTTATTAGATTAGATCATTTATTAATAGGTATTAGTTGGTTTTTGTCTAGCGTTTCATAGTATCAACCAATTCATACTCCTACATATAATATGTATAGAGAACTTATAAGGCTTGTTCACGAAATAAAGTAGCCATTGCTGTATAATTCTTTTTTTTTATGAGACCATACCTTTGTATGGGTGTTATTGCAAATAAGGGCTCTTTGCCTATCTGACGCTGTGGTTGATATTTATATCAATTTCTCCATACTTATGGACTTTTATTTAAACTTCTGGATTTAAGTAGTGTTTCTTCTTATTTTACCATTTTGGGTCATTTAGTTTCCCTATGGGTCTTAACTAAACTACCATACCGATACTATAATAAACTGTGAATCTTGTGTCTACAATTTTTATTCACTATTTCAAGTCTAACATAGTTGAAATCGTCTCTGAAGTTCGCACTTTTTTGAGCCTGAACTTTAGCATTAAGCATTATCTGAAGTTATTTTGATTTTGACGACTTTTCAGCGAATGCTTTTGGATATGGGATTCTTAAACATAAAATAGAAGACTCAATTTACAGTCCCATGGCTGTTAGAACTACATGGGACTATTGTGTAATAGTAGAGACTAATTTTACGATGACTACTTTATTTCGTGAACAAGCTTTATGTCTAGACAATGACAGGCCGTAGCGTTTGGTAACTAAGATATACATTAATCGTTATAAGGAAATTATATTGATTGTTGAGTTAGTTAAAGTACTTGTAAACTATTAGTACCTACGGAAAAACAATTTGGTAGAATTACACATTATTGCGAGTTTTAACAAATGCTCGCGCAACGGTAACAGACTGTATACGACGACGTCTTTTCACATTCTGTATTTCGTTTCTACTTGTTTGATGTTTTCTTGTAACAATAATGCATGGCCGGTATAAATTGCTATCATATTTCACACCCTAAGCCAAAGGGTCAAATATTTTGCTAAAAATATTTTCACACGAAAAACGAAATACAGGATGCTTTTTGTTTTGCCTTCAATTTAAAGGAAGCTTATTGAAATGAAATATATTATATAGAATTATTAAATTAAATTTTATTTGTAAAATAAATTAATGACTTACCTAACAAGTGTATTTGTTACCTATAAATTCATTCTAATGCTATTTATTTTGACATGTGCCGTCAGTGATCTGAGATTAACTTTTATGTTATTCTTAAGATTCTTTCACACTTACTATTTCATTTATTAAGTATGAAACCAAAATAAAATGTATTTGTTCAAACCTGATATACATAAACATACATTATACTAATGGCTCCAATGGAAGACCAGCGCTGGACTGTTTATAGGCCAGCAATAATACCATTTTGTGGCACTTTTTTTTCTATTTTTATATTCGTGGTTCTTTTGTATTTAATGTGTAGGTACGTACATTATGTTGTGTCACGAATATATTCTTTATCTTTATTTCATTCTTCTTTTATATCAAATAGTCACCCGTATGTTTATAACTATAATTAAAAGTTTGAACTCACGTACCGCGTTATCACGCGCTCGGTGCTTGATATTGGGGACCTAGGCTCCCCGAAACATGTCACGAGTAGTTTCGGGGAGCGTAGGTCCCCGATACTAGACTAAATACACGTAAGCTCAACTGTTTAATTATATTTATAGTTATGGTATTATGTGGCACGATAGCACGATATTACATACATCATCATCCTATATCAGTCCACTGCTTCACAAGGGCCTCTCCCTAGCTTATGCATATGGATGCATTAGGAGGTAAATGCCCATATCGCCACGCTGGGCAAGCAGGTTGGCGATTACAGAAGGTACTGTGCTCACTATGATTCATGATGCTGCTGGGCAGCAGCATCATCATCAATATTTGATAAATAATTGATCAGCGGCACTGTAATCCCTCAGCCGACTCTTACGACACCCACGGAAAGAGTGGTGATTAATGGGTCAAAATTATTTTCGTTGTCTTGTTTCTTACCACTCTCTCACGCTTTTAGTTGCTGTTTCGACTCAGTCAATAAAAAAATACCTGTGCACTTGTATTTCTTTTTCACGCTACATTCTAATCCATACATCAAAAATTAGAAACAAAACATCATTCTCATACAAAAATCACAACTGTGTCACATTTTTTAGGGACACAAAATAAGACATCGAAAAGAATTTTGACCCAAATGTATTGTTTTTGCCGTCACCACACGGTATAGTTTTAATTCAACCCTGTATAATTATTGTTTCGGTCATCGGAAATGTTTTTGCCGTCACCACATGGTATAGTTTTAATTCCACCCTGTATATTGTTTCGGTCATCGGAAACAGATCACCCCGTCACGCGCGACCGAAGCCTTTGCCGCGACCGCTCGATATATCATCGTTAGTGCAAAACGGGGGTTTTTGTCACCGGATTTTGTTGAATTGTATTTTATTGGTGTAGTTTTTGGAACAATAATATTTGGTCATTACTTAAGAAATTGACGTTTTGGTTATAGACTTTAGAACATACTTAAAATAGAATAAAAACTGTTTAAAAAAAAGTAAATTACAAATAAATAATCTCTCCCAAATCGCTTCAAGAACTTAGATTTGTTTTTGTTTTCAACAGTGCACTGCAAAGCAAAAGGTTATTTCACAATAATAATTGTTATTTTTCTTAAGTAATATTCAATATACCTTTTGAAATCACAACTCTTCCCGTATGCTGCCGCTTCATAGATATATTTAAATGTATCATAGCATCTTATTTTATGAAATAGACGTATACAAAACATGCCTTACAACTCTTAGAAGTGTATAATATTACTCTAAAAGATAAAAGGGAAAATCTATTTTGTTCTGATTTAAACACCAAACAATTATACACATAGTTGAACTTCAATAGAAGTGGCCTACGTCCAGCAGTGGACTGTTATAGGCTGTTGACGATGATGAAACTTTTGTTTAGTTAGGCAGTTGCCTTTAAATATCTACCTGCAATTTCTTGCCAGCATTCAAAAGCCCTCAACTTTCGAGTGTCAGAAATTAATTGAAACTAAAGTAATTAATCACTTAAGAGACTAACCCTTACAATAGCCACTGAATGCTGCAAACTCGCAAACAAGATCACTTTTCAGCTAGCCGAGCCTTTGAAAACCGGCCGGGACAGACTTCAATTGGTCGCCGCTCGAAATTGGAAATTCCATTGAACGCAATGTCGTTGAAACTGGCTTGTCTATTAACTTCGCAAAAATACACTAGCGCGTCAGCAGAAAATTCTTTCACTACCTACTTTTTATATCACGGTTAAACAAACAAATAATGATATTGAATACAGCGCCCTCTATAGCAAATTCAACGCAACGGAGAGTTGCCAAGTTTGCGGACGATTGTGGTAGACACACGTCTTTGAGTGGTTTAAGGTTGTAGTACTTTCGAAACATTAACTATAGATGTCGCTAGTGATTAGTTTCACAATACCATTGACTAAATTGATGTGATTCACGGGAGGTCGTCTGGTGTAATTGGAAGTACGTTGGACCGGCAATCCAGAGGAAGCAGGTACGAATCCCGTGACAACCAATCTTTCGCAGTTGATTTTTTCTATGGTAAGCTCATCTGTTACGACATTGTGGGATAATGAATCCGTCTTTACCTACCGTAGATAGTTTACCTAAATTTAGACGCAGACCATCACAACAAATGCAGTAACCTAGGTATTACACATATTTCGTCTTAGCTACGATCCTTAGCAGTGAGGGACCGACTTATGGAGGAGGATGGACACCTAGAACTGCAAACTCCAGAAGATACGAGTGCTCGTTGTAATTGCCAACCGTTCAAAAGCCTTTGAAATCCTTTTTTGTAGAACCGCATACTGTTATTCCTTGAGAAACAAATGTGGGGGAGATCACCCCACATCAGCCAGGGTCATTGCGGTATTCCTTCTGCGAACTCCCAGAACCTTGAGAGTATTCGATAGTCAGAGCGTTTGTGCGAGGAAATTCTTTAAATTTTTGATACGTATTGTTTTTATTTCACCCATAAATTCCTTTCCTGAAGAATCCCATTTTGTCCCTCAAGGACACCTTGGCAGGGACTCGGGGAGTTCATTCCAAAGCCAAAGTGTTGAAATTCGTTATTGTTACTGTTTTAATCTCACCTTGATTTGGGATTGCATTTTGCTCGTAATGCACAAGTTGATTGTCACTTGTTTTTATGGATATACGGTCGGCTCTAATCTATATATATAAAAGAAGAAGCTCCCTGATAAAGATGCACGCACAGCCTAAACCCCTGGTCCGATAGACTCCAAATTTGGCACGTAGGTTCCTTTTATGGTGTAGACGAGCACTAAGAAAGGATTTTACAAAATTCACCTTCTAAGGGGTTGAAATGGGGGTCCAAATTTTGTATGGCGAAATAAGATTAGTTGAACTATTTGATCCGAAACTTCGCAAAAGTATTCTTTAAAGTAATTGAGTAAAGGTATGTTAAAGGTTTTTTGAAAATTCAACCCCCGGAAAAAGGTAAAAAGGGTGACGAAGTGAAAAAATCAAGTTGGGTATCGTTTCTATGGTTTATCGGGACGTAGATCACGAATACAATAACGATTTTTAATTTTAACTCGGCGGACGTGAAATACTATGTACACGGTTATGGTGTAATGGGGTAAAATTCGAAAAATATCAATATAATTTTATTATTTATCTTTTATCTATATATATAAAAGAAGAAGCTCCCTGATAAAGATGCACGCACAGCCTAAACCCCTGGTCCGATAGACTCCAAATTTGGCACGTAGGTTCCTTTTATGGTGTAGACGAGCACTAAGAAAGGATTTTTCAAAATTCACCTTCTAAGGGGTTGAAATGGGGGTCCAAAGTTTGTATGGCGAAATAAGATTGGTTGAACTATTTTATCCAAAATTTCGCAAGAGTATTCTTTAAAGTAATTGAGTAAAGGTATGCTTAAGGATTTTTAAAAATTCAACCCCTGAAAAAGGTAAAAAGGGTGACAAAGTGAAAAAATCAAGATGGGTATCGTTTTTATAGTTTATCGAGTCGTAGATCACGAAAACAATCAAGATTTTAATTCACGACGTGAAAAATATCAATATAATTTTATTATTTATGTTCATTTCTGGTTCTAGAGATTCCAAATATAGCGCGTAGGTTTCTTTGAGTGTGTAGGGGCGCTCTAAAAAAGGTTAAGTCAAAATCCACTCATTAGAGGGTGCAATGAGTCTAAAGTTTGTAGGGGAAACTTGACTATTTAAACTGTTTTATCTGAAACTTCACAGGAGTATTCCCAAACATAAATGACTAAAGAGATGTTTTAGGGTTTTTGAGAATTGAACTCTTAAAAGTGGTAAAAAGGTTAAACAGTAAAAAAACAACATGGTTATCGTTTCTATAGTCTACTATCGTGTCGCTGTACCGAGGTGTACGTGAAATACCATCTTCTCTGTTATGGTCTCATGGGCATGCGGGTTATGACAGGGGTATCGTTTTAGTGTTTATTTCTGATAAAAAAAATCTAAATATAGCATTTTAACCAACGTTAATAACCTTTTAAGTTTTCCCGAGTTTTCATGCGATAGTAATCAAAAGTACATATATCTGTGTATCCAAGGTGTTTTTTATAAAGTCAAAACAGTCGTCACCATAAATTTCGACATTTTTGATCCAATGGTGTAAATCGATGTATCGGGATCCCAGAGGTTCTTAACAAACTGCAAAAAAGGCTGCCTATTCAATTTCCGTTTCGATATTGTCCGTCATAAAAATCGGTGGTAATCTGAAGTTCTGACTGATCTGTTCATCATAATGAAGCCGAAGTCAAATTTGCAAGACACGGTAACAATATTGAATTACTTCAAATGTTAATCAGCTCGCCTAATTATGGTCATCTTTGTTAGGCCTGGGAAACGACAAATGATAGTTTTATCATCAAAACACAACAATCACCTATGTGAGTGTGTATGTAAACTTTTAAAGATAAAAAACATTTGTCAGTTACCAGATGGTACAGATGACCATAATATGATAACGGATTTTGATAATAATCTATATCTGAAATGTCAAAGCGTTTCAAGTAATGAATTTGAGGTCAAATTTGCACAAAATGATCGGCACCTTGAATTTATTTAGTTTGAATCCGACCTTAATAAAAATCGGTATCTTAGGATCCAAGGGGGTTTTTACAAAAAGTGAGAAGCTATCACATCTAAAATTTCTAGAACTTTGATTTAATATTGATAAAAATCGATACCTACCGAGAAGATGAAAAGTTCTTCATATGGAATTTGAAGTCAAAATTGCAAAAATAATTCGCCATTATTATAGCCATCATCATATTAGTTTAATACGACCGTGATAAAAATTTATAGAACGCGGCCGAACCGCGGGTAAAAGCACCATCCGCCACACTTAAATCGGTTAAGGCAAACGCGAGATAATCGCGGGAAAACATTAACATGCAGTGAATAGATATTAGAACGCGGGCGAAGCCGCGGGTAACTGCTAGTAATATGTATACAATTTTGAACCTTATGCCTTTGACATACGTTCCGAAATGTATACATATTATTAGACGTGACTGTACAGCAAGCGTAGCAAAGATGCCATTATGCAATCATATACGATAAGCGATAAGTCATACATGTATGCGAATGACAGATTCGTACGAAAAGTCACGTGACCGTTTCCATAAATTATTGTGGTCACCTGACTTATCGCTTATCGTATACGATTGCAGAATGGCATCATGGCTAGGCCTGCTCCTACGAAACTACTTACTAGCGTAGGACCTAATAAATTACTATTATTACCTAATACAGTACTTACAGGTTACATACAACAACATTGTCTACTACCAATACTACCATCTTACTGACATAAGAAGTAGGGGTCCATATTGGCACTTATACAATTTTTTCTTCGAATTTTTTTACTAATAGCGTTTTTTACTCATAATCATCATTACTCCGAAAATTTTATCTCATACTTTTTTTCTTACTAAAAATTATACTTCTACCTACAATGTTCATAACGATTTTTATTTCGAAATTTTATCCTCCTAAAGTCGTCAAGTAGATTAATCTATACCCATAAAGTTATTTAAAATAAATTGTTTATTTATAAACATTTTCCCATTTAGGTTCACCCTGTTGTGGCATGATTCTTGTATGAATAATTCTATATGACTTAAACTATGTACTTAGTCATAATGGGCTTTGTGCAGAAACGGTTGTGGCATACTCAACTTTAACATATTTCGTTGTGGCAGATTTCGAGTTGTTCGAATATTATTCGAGCATAATTTCGATGCTCCTATTTATGATGAGGCATAATCTGGATGTGCATAAAAATTATCGGCATAGTTTGTTTTAGCATAGCATAACAGAGAAGGAATAATTACAACCTCTCAATATAATCGAGGTAGTAGTAATCTTCTGTACGTTACAGTTTACTGTGTTACTGAGCTGAGTACTTTCTAGGTTGCTAAAAAAAAAATAACTTCGAAGACTAAGCTCCCGCCTTAGTCTTCTTAACCTAACCTATCCGAGTCGGATCTGCCCCGGAAGATTTTGTTCGCTCGCTTCACTCCCTTCGCTCGCTCACTGCAGAAATTTTCACCCTCACAACAAATATGCCCAAAAAAATATGCAAATCTAATTTCTGTCTTATAACACTCGGTGTAAATAATGATATGCCAAGATAGTTTCGGACAAAATAATGTTCGAAATATTGTTATTAAAGCCAAGTGATGTTTCTGCCTCATTAAGATTATGCCCACATAGATTATGCCAAGTCTGTTATGACCTAAGTAAGCGTTTCGGACAAAAAAAGTTATGCCAGATAGGGGGAACCCGTTTAGTACAGTACTCTGCCACAACCTAATTTGTGCAGGTAGCTAGTGTTTACAGTAATAGTACGATTTATATTAAATTAAACAAAAATAATTCATAGATAAAACCAGTACAGATAAAAATAAATAGTTATAACATTAGAGTACCTATATAGCATAAAATAAGTATAGTGAAAAATTATATAAACATAAAAGTTAGTACTAAAAATATATAATATGAAAAACGACATTATAAACATAAATATTTAAATAATTCTAAGTGATGATAATTATGAACAATGATTACTTCCAAATACCGATCATTATGATGTTAAATTGTATAAGAAACATTTTCGGAGATCCAATAATCTAAGTTGCAATTTTATAAATACTTTGGCGCACCCAAGAAGTAGACCACGATACTGCAGAGCTTAACGAATGATTCCAATTATACAACAGCAATTACTATCCTCCAATTTTGGTCGAGCAATCATTTCTGCCTCAAAAATGTGTCCAATTTAATCAAACGAATCCAATTGACGAAATTAATTTTAAACGGCAACCGCGAAGGGCCTTTTGCGAAATGCCATACATTTCATAGTCTCAGTCTACTGTAAATCTTTAGATTTTTTATCCTTTATAAAAATGACATCGTTTTTGTTCGACCTAAATGTCACTCTCTTTAAGAAAGCGAATTAAAAATTGTATACCTAGTTATAATTGTTACTTGTCACATTTATATAGGTAATTTCACCAGAGTTGAGGTGAATGATTACACACACATCCAAATGAAGTACTAATTGAAAAAAAATTGTGAATGACTTGCGTCGAAATATTGAAGCAAATACCTTGAACAAACTTTTTGGTCAATCTTACAGTTGCGATTGGGTTTGCTATCAGTACGAAAAAAGAACACTAATTTCAAATTTCCCGTGTGTTTATATGACATGTTGATGTGTGCGTGACCTCAACTCTCGTGGAACTATCTATACAGTGTGGAAATTAAACTCAGGCCCTGGAGGAAAACTACGTTAAATCCTTAAGCTAGCTCATTTTACTTAAAGGAGATATTCCTTTATTTTTGAAAAGAAACGAATCTGCATTAAAAGATTTTTTAAACTCGCTTGCTACGCCCGGGACTCGAACCAACTAAAATTAAAAAAAAAACACTCTTTATTTTATTATGCTAATTTAAAATTAATACTCTAACAAACATTTGGTCCTAAAAATAAAAATAATCGTTAAATCTAACATCAACTTTATTTTACTGTCCATTTTGTAACACTTAAATTATTTAACTGATAAATTGTTCGAAATGAGCCCCATCGTTTCGGCTACACAACATTAGTCGCCGTTGAGTTCATTTCTTGTAGCCTTCAGCAAAGTGTTGTGGTGTATGTCCCTAATAACATTTTCTACTGCAATCCTTAGCTCTTGAACGGTTTCGTAGTAAAATAAAGTTGAAGTTAGATTTAACGATTATTTTTATTGTTAAGACCAAATGTTTGTTAGAAAAACTTTATCCTGAATATTAATACTACCGATTAGTATAATAAAATAAAGAGTGTTAATTTTTTTTTATTTTAGTTGGTTCGAGTCCCGGGCTACGAAAGCGAGTTTAAAAAAATCTTTTATTGCAGATTTATTTCTCATCAAAAATAAAGGAATGTTTCCTTTAAGTAAAATGAGCTCAATGAGAACTTTCTCTTACATTCTCATGAAAATTCTCTGAAATTTCCGAGTACATTCTTGCAATTTTGAGAATGTTGCAGAACCTGTACATTGCTAATTGCGCCTGAATTGATAGTTAATTATCAATAAACTCATAATTAGAAGATTTTCACGATTTCTTGCTTACCCCATAGTGAAATATCAGCGTGACTGCCCCTAGTACCCAGTCATCCAATATAACGAATATAACTATACCCTTTGTAACCAATTCTGCCTAATACAATAGACATGTAAAATGGTCTGTGTGTGAACCCTTAACATTGAATTACTCGGAACAATGCACATCACGGGATTTCTCCCATTTTGTTAAATTTAATAAGGATGGGCGTGGCAAGGAAACCAATTTGGTGCCACTTTATTGGACCAGCTATCAATATGGGCTGTTTGGGTCATCGTTTTTTAGGGTTCCGTAGCCAAAATGGCAAAAACGGAACC
>JALPQI010007361.1:0-58644 GCA_025490895.1 Thaumatotibia leucotreta
TGCGGTAATGGGTTAAGAATACCTAAAACCTACTTAAGTATTCTTAAAACTATTCAGTATTAAGTGTGTCTACAACTAATTCTAAGATAGGACTTTTTTCTCAAGTCAGATTATTTAGAGGCTCACTTAAGGCCTCATGGTATAATTTACGCATTAGTTTAGAATCGCAAAGTAAAAATTGATTTTGTAGATAAACTTAAGATGACAGTAACACCAAGCTCTATAAATTGGCTAACTGAAGACTGTTGTATTACATTTTGAGTACATTAAATCATATTTAAGTAAAAATTGTATTAACGGGACGTTTTTTATCAAACTGGAACCTAAGAGAACATGGATCAAATAAAAAACTTAAAAAGATCTGGTGGTTTTCGTAGGCGTGTTCAGAAATATAAAAAATATCGTCTAATCGTGTGCCACGACCAAGTGCTTCAAATCTTACCAGTGCAATTAGTGAAACTTCGTTGTCCTTATTACCGAGTACATCGTCGAGTGATACTTCAGTGTCATTATTAGCATGTACTGTAGATTGAGAGAAAGGAGAAGATGACGCTCAAAATGTAGAAATCGAAGTAGCGGAGGACAGTGATGATTTTATTGAATTAGAATCGAAAGCTTACATTGATTTCAATTTTAGAGAGCAGTTAAGACAGTGGTCTATTGATTACAACATACTTCAAACTGCAATAAATGGCTTATTGCAGATTATACACCAGCGTGATCCAGGTGTTGTGCCAAAAGATGCTAGAACACTGAGAAATACAAGTAAAGTCCGTGGATACCAAATCTTGTGGTACAGGAGAATATTGGCATCATGGATTTGAACAAAATATTTACAATATTTCAGAAATTTGGATAATAATATGATTTTATATGTAAACATAAATATTGATGAGCTGCCAACATCCAGAAGTTAAAAAAATGAATTTTGGCCAATCCTATGTAATATTCATGATATGAACGATGTGCCTGTGATGACGGTTGGAATTTACTGTGGTGTTGGAAAACCACAATGTAATGAATTTTTGAAACCTTTTGTAACTGAAATGAAAAAAATCTTCAAGACGGCATTAAAATAAATGATTACTTAATAATCATAAAATTGAGATCGTTTATATGTGATTCGCCAGCAAGAGCCTTCATAAAAAGTGAAAAAAAAATCAATTACGCTTAATGATTTTTAAATATAAAACTTTGTTTAAAGTATTCCTATTGGACTAAAAAATATATTATGCACTTACCACTCGATGTTAACTGGGATTCACATAGAAATGTATTACTTTTACCGACTGTAAACTATTAAATATGTCTTATCTGGCATAAACATTACCGTTAGTTGGACGGCCACTTGCATTGACTTAGTCAGACTAAAGATTCTACTGCGTCCCATTAAGTATTAAAAAGATCTACACTAATTCGGTTTTAAGGATAAGTTTAGTATGGGTCCATATTGGCACTTATACAATTTTTCCTTCGAATATTTTTACTAATACCGTTTTTTACTCATAATCATCATTACTCCGAAATTTTTTTCTCATACTTTTTTTCTTACTAAAAATTATACTTCTACCTACAATGTTCATAACGATTTTTATTTCGAAATTTTATCCTCCTAAAGTCGTCAAGTAGATTAATCTGTACTCATAAAGTTATTTGAAATAAATTGTTTATTTATAAACATTTTCCCATTAGGTTCACTCTGTTGTGGTTCTTTTATGAATAACATAAACTATGTAGTCATAATGGGCTTTATGCAGAAACTGTTGTGGCATACTCAACTTTAGCATATTTCTTTGTGGCAGATTTCGAGTTGTTCGAATACAATTCGAGCATAATTTCGATGCTCCAATTTATGATGACGCATAATCTGGATGTGCATAAAAAGTATCGGCATAGTTTGTTTTAGCATAACAGAGAAGGAATAATTACAACCTCTCAATATAATCGAGGTAGTAGTAATATTCTGTACGTTACTTACTGTGTTACTGAGCTGAGTACTTTCTAGGTTGCTAAAAAAAAATAACCTCGAAGACTAAGGCGGGAGCAAAGCTCCCGCCTTAGTCTTCTAACCTAACCTATCCGAGTCGGATCTGCTCCGGAAGATTTTGTTCGCTCGCTTCGCTCGCTCACTGCAGAAATTTTCACCCTCGCAGCAAATTCTGCCTGACGAAAAAGGCAAGTTTCGAACATGTGGCTATATGCCCAAAAAAAAAAATGCAAATCTAATTTCTGTATTATAACACTCGGCGTAAATAATGATATGCCAAGATAGTTTCGGAAAATAATGTTCGAAATATTGTTATTTAAGCCAAGTGATGTTTCTGTCTCATTAAGTTGATGCCAAAATAGATTGTACCAAGTCTGTTATGTCCTAAGCGTTTCGAACAAAAAAAGTTTAGAGGGAACCCGTTTAGTACAGTACCTACTCTGCCACAACCTGATTTGTGCAGGTAGCTAGTTTATAGTAATAGTACGATTTATATTTAATTAAACAAAAATAATTCATACATAAAACCAGTACAGATAAAAATAAATACCTATAACATTAGAATATATAGCATAAAATAAGTATAGTGAAAAATTATATAAACATAAAAATTAGTACTAAAAATATGTATGAAAAACAATATTATGAACATAAACAATTCTATGTGATAATAATTATGAACAAAGATTATTCTAAATACCGATCATTATGAAGTTAAATTGTATAAGAAAAATTTTCGGAGTTCCAATAATCTAAGTTGCAATTTTATAAATACTTTGGCGCACCCGTTTAGTATAATGTGTCTAAACCAGTACTACCCCAATTGGAATTTGTCTATACTTTATCTAAAGTAACCTTTAAAATTCAGTATCGTCTAAAGTCATACTACGTTAAGAATAATAAGAATTAACGCCATTTTGTACTTTAAATATTTAAAAAATAATAATAATTCTGACCGTAGTTCATACTAAAATATTTTAAAATAAAAATAAAACCGCCTTCAAAAATTCGCCCGAACTAAAAAGTAAAAAATAATTTTATTTCCTACTTCTTAGGATTTCCTACCCAAACCTTTAAACCTAGGTATCCTACAGGTATCCTACAGATTTCTTAGAAGTCGGTGCCAAGCCAAATACGTTCATAGGTATATACTCGTATTAGATAGAGCTTTGTAACTTACTGTCAGTCCGATTATGTTGTTATGAACAGAATGATCTACCTCAGTCATTTTGATTAAAGCATAACCGGTGTGACAGTAAGTTCTATGACTTGACTATAGACAAAAATCTATCAAATACGGTCATATACTCGCGAAGTGAACATATTTGGCTTGGCACCGACTTCTAAGAAATCTGTAGGATACCTGTAGGATACCTAGGTTTAAAGGTTTGGGTAGGAAATCCTAAGAAGTAGGAAATAAAATTATTTTTTACTTTTTAGTTCGGGCGAATTTTTGAAGGCGGTTTTATTTTTATTTTAAAATATTTTATTTTACGCTTTTTAGTAGTGTAAAATCGTTATTTAGTATGCACTGCACTGTAATAGGCCAGAAAACCTGAACTGGATAACTTAAATATTCAAAGAATTATCCCATTATCGAGGAGATATACAGTGTATCATCAGTAGGTATGAATAATTTCAAAGATTATAGGTAACAGCCTTAGCATGCCTATATTATTTAAAGAATCACTAACCGCTAACCAACATGTCATAACTACTAAGCAAAAACTTGAATAGATCTCGAAAATGTATGACAGTTGTTACATTCAAAGAATTACTTAATCGTTAAGGAGTTATACCTTTCGTCATCAGCTCACCAATATGAGACTATGACCACCTAAAGGCAAATACTCAAATAGCTTCCAAAATATATGAACTGTGTTATATTTAAAGAATTATCCCCCAACTCCTAATCTCTAAGGAGTTGTACCTTCCATCATCAGCTCACCGACATGAAAGGATGACCACCTAAACGCAAATACTCGAATAGCTTCCAAAATACATGAAATATGTTATATTTAAAGAATTGTCCCCCAACTCCTAATCTCTAAGGAGTTGTACCTTTCATCATCAGCTCACCAACATGAAAGGATGACCACCTAAAGGCAAATATTCAAATAGCTTCCAAGCCTTAGCATGCCTATATTATTTAAAGAATCACTAACCGCTAACCAACATGTCATAACTACTAAGCAAAAACTTGAATAGATCTCAAAAATGTATGACAGTTGTTACATTCAAAGAATTACTTAATCGTTAAGGAGTTATACCTTTCGTCATCAGCTCACCAACATGAGACTATGACCACCTAAAGGCAAATACTCAAATAGCTTCCAAAATATATGAACTATGTTATATTTAAAGAATTATCCCCCAACTCCTAATCTCTAAGGAGTTGTACCTTCCATCATCAGCTCACCGACATGAAAGGATGACCACCTAAACGCAAATACTCGAATAGCTTCCAAAATACATGAAATATGTTATATTTAAAGAATTGTCCCCCAACTCCTAATCTCTAAGGAGTTGTACCTTTCATCATCAGCTCACCAACATGAAAGGATGACCACCTAAAGGCAAATATTCAAATAGCTTCCAAGCCTTAGCATGCCTATATTATTTAAAGAATCACTAACCGCTAACCAACATGTCATAACTACTAAGCAAAAACTTGAATAGATCTCAAAAATGTATGACAGTTGTTACATTCAAAGAATTACTTAATCGTTAAGGAGTTATACCTTTCGTCATCAGCTCACCAACATGAGACTATGACCACCTAAAGGCAAATACTCAAATAGCTTCCAAAATACATGAAATATGTTATACTTAAAGAATTATCCCCCAATTCCTAATTGCTAAGGAGTTGTACCTTCCATCATCAGATCACCAACTTAAAATGTTCATGACTAGACGCAAATACTTGATTAGTCTTCGAAAAGAAATGAAAAATGTCATGTGTGCCTACAACATTTGAAGAGTTCCCTCGATTTCTCCAGGATCCCATCATCAGATCAGAATTCGGTGACAATGGGACCAACTAGAAGGTACACCCTTTCAAACAAAAAAAGAATTTTTCAAATCGGTCCACGCGTCTTCGAGTAATCGGGGAACATACATAAAAAAAAAAAAAAAGATTTCGACGAATTGTTAACCTCCTCCTTTTTGAAGTCGGTTAAAAAATAAAATACATTGAAGTAAGATTTTTGTTATAGCAACACTTATATCTGAAATATATACTGAAAAGTAATATTCTGCGCTGTATATAAGATTTTTTTTCATTTAGTAATATAATATTCAAAATTTTGATTGCTCTTTTTCCAGTATTTTGTAAGCCCGCCTGTTTTATGGCACTTTCAATCAATTTTACTCGATAAACAATCATGCGTTGTAATTGTTACATACTAGTAGGGACAAAAATCGTATTTTATTAAACGGAAAAACCAATCGAGTAATCGCCATTTTGATAAACCACAATGAATTCTCTTTTTACTAAAAGAGTTCACCATGTTTTCTAAAATACGATTCGATTAGTAAAAAAAGTATTAAAATTGTCTTCATTAAGAGATGATCGAATTTGTGCAGCAGGGTGTTAATAGTTTTACTTACTTAAGTAAGTATTGTAGATATCTGTAAGTTTAATTATAAGTCTTAAGTCAACCTTCAGGATATCTTGAAATCCAAGGTTAATGATCAGTTAAATACTCATTCTTAAGTAGGGTTTAAGTTTGTCTAAACATCAGTATTAACTCTGTCTTGACACTTTCTTAAATACTGTGCCCACTCTGTCTAAACTCAGTCATGGAGAAATCTTCAAGATATCTTCAGGGACATAATGGTTTTAGCCAAGACAACAGCAAGAATTTGTCTAATTGTCTTCAAGATATCTTCAATACCCTCTTAAGACATTTGATTGTTACTTGGGTAGATGGCTTATCAAGGAAAGGGTTTATTAACACCAGAAAAATGCATTTTTGCATAGTTTAAGTAGCATAATTATGCATAAAACCAGCGTGACCCAGGCGACCGTAACCATGGTAATTACAGACAGAAAAAAGATGATTTAAATAAGTACTCGTAATTATTTTTGGTCAAACGATAGGACACCGTGCGAACTAGAGTTCATTCAGGAGAGGTAGATATTTATCGTTTTTATTCGATAAAGGAAAACAAACCAGGAAAACCAGTTCCGATATGTAAATTGCGATAAAATGTTATACCTAAATTAACAAATAACTATGTTTGCACAATATAAAAGTTTAGAATAATCGACCAAAATGTATTTACCAACTGCCGATTAATGATGATCAATTAATTATAGATATTTAGTATACCTACCAGCACTTAACAGAGCAGTCACAGCACTCAACAGACTGTGCCATATACCTAATTGTTAGCGCCTGCCAAGCTTACACATTTATAGCAAAATTATTTCACCAGATCTGATATTTTAAACTTTTTGACGCCATGTCAAATACCAAAGCTGTCAAAGAGACGCCACGTCAAGCAAACGTCAAAACTGAAATTTAATTTTACGCACATGCGTGTAGTTTTATATTGACTTTGTGGTCCAAGACTTATATATCGGTCTTTGGCGTTGAACCTGCGGTGCCAATATAATTATCTATTCTATCTATTATAATGAACGACGATTTGGTACCCACATAACAAGCCATAATTGAGCTTCAAATATACATACATAATGTGTTGAATCCTTCTTTTAATTTAAAAACTTGTGTTAGGAGGTATTCGCTCTTTCATATACAAAGATCTTGCTAGAAATAAATATAGCTTACCTTGGGACTAGGTCGATTTGTGTAAGATGTCTCTAGATGATTATTTATTTATTATTTATCAGTCATATTGTCGGTTGAATGATTCCAGTGTTTTTGGACTACGAGTAAGTAATATAAAATTGCCTATATAGGTACCCTAATATCAGCTTAAAAGTAAAATAATTACAATACAATTATACGGACATTCAGCTACTGATAATAGATTGCTTATCGATAGCAGGGGATATCAGTATCACATAATAATTGATAACGGCAAGTATTTACTGTTATTATTATAACAATTGAAGAGTCCACGGAAGGAACATGTCTACAGAAGGAAAAACCACCCTACTTTTAACAGATTAAGGTGTGAATTTGCCCTGATTTTTTAAAGTACTGGACATGTTTTTTCCGTAGACCCTTCAATTAATCGTATGAATTGAAATACTCGTATCTTGCTGCTACTTCGAACCTATGCATTAAAATAATAATAATTAATTACTCATGAGTATAGTCACCGTATGTACATTTGCCCAGTATAACGTGTCGGTAACGATGACAAACGAAAAAACATAAGACGATAAGACCATCGGAAACAGAGACATACAATGTAACGTTTAGGAAACGTCTACTTTCTAGTTTCTGTAGGTATAGGTATTGGTATACCCTTGTGGCATGCATGGAATGGAGGTGAATAAAAAAAATACATATTCATAAAAAAGGCGTAATTAATAAAAAAAAGTCCGACTTAGTAAAATACTGATTGACGAATTTCAAATAAGTACAGTTTTGTTTTAACTCATACATTTTATGCTAACCTACGCCAAGCAAATTAAATACAGGCGTGAGGCTGAGATAAATTAAAATAATTTAATAAGTTCTTATGTTGATAATAACAGTTCCTTCCACATACAAAACCGATTCAATTCTTTCATAGTCTTAACCCGTTTCTTGTCCAATTCAAATACATTTTCCTTAAAAGTAAGTCAGAGCGGCTAAGTTCGGCATATTTTATTTTGAAGGAAAGTCCGTCATATTATGCGTCATACATTTATGCTGTTCAATTAGGGTCGGAAATCAGTTGGTAGACGGACTTTCCTAATAGACGGTCTTACCCGCATTGACTAACATTTTAATCACCACCAGGTAGTTTGATGTTGAAATTATTAAAAGCCAAGCCACACTGGATTCGAGTATAGCACGTGCACGTGCGCGTGTTTGTTGTAACGTATGAAATGTCATATTAGATGGCACACCGCTTGCGTGCTATGACATCGGTGTGGCTCGGCCTTAAAGTAGCCCACGATAGCTGCTGAACCTTAATTACAAAATTGAAAAATTACGAACCAATTGAATCAATAAATTTACCATTGCCAATAAACTTAGTCCACCGCTTTTCGAACTCGAAAACAATTTTCTCTTTGTCAGGGTAAGTGCTGTAATATAGAGAGTTCAAAGCCAGTTTCTTCAGAAGTCTCAAATCAGCGTGACGGCTGGCCACTCCTATAAACGTCAAATAATAGTCATGGGACAATGGTTCCGCCTCCCATATTCCAGGATCATCGCAGGACAGAACTACTGGTAAACCCTCGGCAAGGAACGTGGCAAAAGGATGATTACGCACATCCTCAACTAACTTCAAAACGTGGTTAGACACAACATTCACTTCCAGCGCTATTCCTCTCTTCTTGATTTCTTCTTTGAGAAGAGGATGCTTAGCTATAGCGAAACCGTGTCCTATACGTTTTGCATTCAAGACGATAGCGTCGAAAATGTTCTCATCGCTTAAACCCTGCCAGTTAGTCTCACCGGCATGAAAGAAATAATCCAAGTCGTCTGCAGCATTAACGAGTTCTGGCAAAAAGTTGACAAGAGAGGGAGCTAAGTCTTCTTGGCCGACCAGATCAAAACCCGCAAAGAAACCGGGTAATTTGTTCTTTATAACTTTCGCTATCCGAATATACTCCTTCACCGGAACCGAGTCACCCAGTTTCAAAGGCGCGTAGATTAATTTAACACCGAAAAAATCTGGATGGTCACGCATAAACTCATCCAGCACTTTTTTGTACGTCTCCGCGGTCGCTACGGCGTCAAAAGTATTACCTTCCAAATCATACAGCCCCGGCAAAACACTTCGCATTTCAATATACATGATATTATCTTTTCTAAAGGCTTCCAAAGTGTCGTAGAAGTATTGCTCCCAAAGTGGTTTATAGTAGAACAATCCACCGGTCTTGATGAAATAGTTTTCGAAAGGCGTCCACACTTTATTTATGTCACTGTAAACTTCCTGAGGATTTTCAATGACCAGGGTGAATTGTTTTCTGAGTTCAGCGTCAAATTTTTCAACATTACCCGATGAATATCTGAGGTTTTTTAGCAAGTGCCATTGATACTCACATGGCGTGCTGGGGGTATCAACTGAGAACAAAAACTTCACGGTATCATATTCGTAGCAAATATATAAATTATCCCAGTACGTATATTTTAAAACTTGGTCAGGGCTTAGTAGCCCAGTGTCGTGGGCATGTAGAACAGCTCCCTTCGGCATTTTCTGTATAATTTTGAATAAAGGTGTTTGTCTGACAGCGTCCTTATATTCAAAAAAGTGTTTCGAACAATTAAACAGTCCAGGATTTTTAAATCCATTGTCCACTTCATTTAGTTTAAGAGCCATAATGGTTTGATTAGCAACTTGTTCACTGTCACTCAAAACGACGTCACTGCCTACCATCATGCTGAGTTCTTTATTTAGAAGATAGTTCCTTTCATTTTGCACTGTTTCAAGTTTATTGGATATCACTCCGGGCGCTAATAATAAACAACCGATCAATGCCCACATGGTTGGTAAATAATGTCAACAACAGTTCACTCAACTTTATAAGAAACGAGATCAAGGTCGCTTTCTCATGCTTTGATACGAATTATATGTTTGAACTTGAAGGTAGCTCATGCGCCTGTGACGACGGCGTTTCAACTGCTATCTCGCTATTGAATCAATATCAATAGCTTATAACTATAGGTAGCTCCTTAAATCATACGAGATACCAACTGATTAACAACAAACGTAATTATTTGTGTCGTTTTACATATCCGTTTCTACGAGTAATCTTTTTTTGTTGCTATGTTATGATAAATTATCGTATTAACATTTTTCATTTGATGTTTCATTATCATTTCATGCCGTTACAAAAATATTTTTTTGTGATTACGATGCCGACAATTAGGTTAGGTTATCGTTAAAAATATAAAAGTCGTAATACGAAAGTGTTATCAATTAGATACCCTAATTACTTTTTTCATTCAAGAACTACATATCCTAATCTTTCCCAGATAATTATTCCCCATCACAATGAAATCTACCAAGCCTGAAACTACGAGTAACTAAACGTGGCTACTATTGTTACTAGGTGAGATCATACCTACAGGCAGTACAGACAGCTTCCCAATATTACAAAGTTCTATGTTGCAATTTGGAATTTAAAACATTGTCACACTGACACTTAGACCCCAATTTCACCACATTGACAAGTGCTACAATTGTAAATTTACTGTTTCTTCAATCGGGGTCATCTATAGGCTACAGTTACCGCTTACTATCGGAAGGGCCGTGCGTTTGTTTGCCACCAATATAAAATGGGTGCAGGAACTTTAATAAATAGGCTTAGGACTTTTGGATGCTCGCTATGGTTCTGGCATCCATGGAGTCGCCATTATGTAAAAAAAATTTTTCAAAGTCAAAGTCAAAGCCTGGAAATAAAACCTAGTAGATATCATGATCTATACGTAATATTAATATTATGCAATTCAGTTTATTACAAATCTATTACACATACATGGGAAAGTTCACAGTTGATGCGATATGCATAATATATACTATACAGAGTGTTTTTTTTAAGTGGGACAGTATGGGGAAATCGGAAACTATAGAAGATACAAGGAAGCTGTCTTAGGAGACATTAGGTATTTTTTTGAGATCACAATTTTGGCATTTTCAAAATTTTGGTGAAGTGCGAGTTGTACCTAAAAAATAATAATATTGATAAAAAAAATTTTTGACGCAGATCGACGTGATTTTATGCGTAGACAATTTTATTGTATTAAATGAAAAAATTCTGAACAGCAGAAGTTAGTCAAATTTAAGAAAACCATTTCTCATGTTACATCCACTGTGAAGTGTCTACTACTGCAAGGTAGTTGCTGCAATTGAAAAAAGCATTACTTACATTTTTCGAACATGACATTTGAATTTGGAACGTTTTATTTAAGTTCAAAATGCGCGACACGTAACTTATTAAAGTCCTTTTGAACTTAAATAAAACGTTCCAAATTCAAATGTCGTGTTCGAAAAGTGTAAGTAATACTTTTTAAAATATTGACCTTGCAGTACCTAGTAGACACTTCACAGTGGATGTAATATGAAAATGGTTTTCTTAAATTTGACTAACTTCTGCTGTTCAGATTTTTTTCATCCAATACAATAAAATTCTCTACGCATGAAATCAAGTCGATCTGCGTCAAAAAATTGTTTTAACAATATTATTAATTTTTAGGTACAAATCGCACTTGACCAAAATTTTGTAAATGTCAAAATTGTTATCTCAAAAAAATACCTAATGTCTCCTAAGACAGCTTCCTTGTATCTTCTATAGTTTCCGATTTACCCATACTGTCCCACTTAAAAAAAACACTCTGTATACGTACCTACGATTTACTTTACTATGAATCCTCTTTGATACCTTTATTTTGTTTGACAAACTACTGACATCTATTTCAGATAAAAATAAACACTTGATTAATAAGGTGTCAGTTCAGATGAAAGATCGTTTACGCAATTTGTAATGACATTTAAAAATTAATAATTTTACGACTTGCGAAATTAAATCCTGGTTAGAGCCGTATCAGGAATAAAATATATAACGAAGAAAAGTCTTGTACATATGAAGGGATGTTTACAAAAACAACATAACTACATTGAGCATAACTTTACAGGAGAGCGATTTGCATTTTTGGAAAAAAAAAAAAATTTTGATAAAAAGTCGTCGTATACGCTAATATTCCCCATTTTATATGTCGATTTAGAATATGGTTTACGCTTTGTATTAATGCTGCTGTTTTATTCGATATTTTTTAGTGCAGTTTAGTATGGGAAATAAAATATTTTCAATTTTTTTGCCAAGCGGAAAAGTTTTTTTTTTCACATTCTGTAGCTCCTTTGATGACGAACAGTATGATATCAAAAACTCAAATTTGGAAAAAATGCTAGTTATGTTGTTTTTGTAAACATTCCTTCATATATTTTGCTCTTTATGTGATGTTCATTTCAATGTCGAAAAAAGGGTTTATGTACTCGTATTGTTAACCATGTAAAAGTGTATCCCATCAAAATAAATGTGGTGAATATAGCTTGTTATTAGAATGGTTAAGCCTTACAATGAACTAGCAATAAGTAAAGATAAGTCCCACATTTATTGCTCCGTGTGTGACACAACCTTAAAACTCAAAAAGTCGACTATTATTAAAACCGACTAAAGCCAGTACGTCATCGGCAATTTAGAAGTATCGACTAACATTACATTGAAGAAGACGTTTTTGTTATTGTTATTTAAATGTTTTTTCTTTATTTTGTTTACTAGCGGTAAAATGTATTATTATAATTACATACCTGCATACAAATTATTGTGTACTTTGACTTTGACTTCTAAAAAAATTTAACATAATGGCGACTCCGCGGATGCTAGAACCATAGCGAGCATCCAAAAGTCCCAAGCCTATTAATAAATCAGCAGTAAATAACTACTTCCTTGCGAAGCGAAGCAGAAGGTTTTTTATGGAAAATACAGAATAGTCTCACTAACCTCATTGATAGATGCAAAAAGTGACAAATAAAACCTTTATAAATGAGGTTTTCGTGAAAAAAAAAAACGTTAACACTCATTTGAAGTGCCAATTTTATGAATAACATTTATTATTTATGTTAAAATACATTCAAAAATAGTAAACGAAAAAATTTTTCGCCAAAAATTACAAAACTCATAATATTTTTTGTTTGTTTTCACATCAAAAATACGTTGTTAAAATCTTTCGGGTTATAAGAGCCCACGGTGTATAGGTAGCTGAATTTCAATAGCATTAGTTGTCTCTGACACATATCGTGAAACACGTATCTAGATTTATTTTTAAGTTAATTAACATTGAAGTCTAAGCAATAAGGTACACCTAGCCTTTAGTTACAATGGTATGGTTACCCTTTGGTTACGGAATCCAGAAAAGGAACAGAAGAGAAGAGGGTAACAGCGTTATCTTGGAACGTTCTGGAATGAAGACTAAACATGCTAACGGGTTTATTATCATGACCTTAGATTAGCTATGAAGCGAGTAGGTAACACATTAAATACGCGAAGCTGGCAGAAATGTCTCAAAGACAATTGCCGTAATAAAAAAAACACATTAAATACTAAAGTTGTTAAGATAGTGACTACAGAATTGCTTTTCGAGTTGCGGATATTTTGACGACCCCCGGAACTTAGCTGGACGTCCCGGGTTCGAATCCCGCATGATTGACAAATATTTGATTCTTGGTCATAGACATTTTCTATGTACAATTTATATTATTGAGCTTAGGAACAGTGGAATTGAGTCGATATTGTGTAAGAATGTACCATAATATTTGTTTTATAAATGTTGCCACCAAAATTAGGCGGTTAAAACGCTCAGATATTCACTCAGACACGGCTTGGGTGCCTATTGTTAAATAAATCCGTGTGGATTTTTATGCCACCTCGTGAATAATACTACCTATAAAACTATTATGTACCTGTAGCAGGGTTCGTAGCGTATCGTATGAGTACATTATGCCACTATCATTCTCGAATGCTGCAAATAAACAGTGCAGTCTATAAAAGCATTTACATAATATCAAATAGGCCACTGAACTTTACGATTACCTTGAAAGATGAAGGAAAGTTATATTTTATAATATGCTATGTAAGTACTACTTCCGGATAATTCCCGGTTCATATAAAAAGCCAAAACGACTTGACGGGTTTTCACCTCACGGTATTAATCTAAATCATTTTTATATTAATTACCGAATTAATTGCCGATTTCTAAGAATGAACATTTGGCAGTTTAGAAATAAGCCTTATTATGCATCTTATACAGCGTGTTTTTCTTCATATGCTATAACTTTAAGGGAAGCTTATTTAGGTCAAATATAATTAATTTCTCTAAGAAACTAGTGTTTTAACTCTTACCGTTATTGAGTTATTAAAAAAATAAGTTTAATCACTGAACATGTGTATTGCAACCTTTATTACATTCTAATGTTACTTATTTTGACATGTGCCGTCAGTCACCTGAGATTAACTTTTATTTTATTCTTAAGGTTCTCTCACACTTACCATTTCATTTATTATGTATGAAAACAAAAAAATATATTTTTTAACGAATTTTCCAAAAGCCGATATTATACCAGACAACTTCTATTAATGGCCCAAGTAACCTGTCTAATTTATTGCAAATCGAAACGAACACCCTGTATGTATATCATCGGCTGACAACCAAAACTCACTATAAAAACTGTCACTACTCTTCGCAACCTCTTTATGTCAGTATTGAATCAGAACTTAGATAAAATCTCTATTTCAAGTAGGTATTTGTTATTTAGTGAGTTTTGGTTGTCAACCGACGATATATCACGTTAAAACTATTGGAAAAATGGTGAGTCTTACCTTCATATTAACATACTAGCTTTTGCCCGCGGCTTCGCACGCGTAGATTTTGGACTTCTATGAAAAAAAATGTAAAAACCTAACCTGAACCTCCTTTGATAGTCTTTCGTTTCTATGTGGGGTCGCAGTTCTAACCTAACCCAAAACCTACTTTGATAGCCGTTCGTTTCTGTGTGGGATCGCAGTTCTTACCTTTCCTAAACCGAAGTAGAATCTTACCTTATTAGGTACATTCTGTCTGAAGTCTGTTTCATTGAACAGCATCATCATCATCATCATCATATCAGCCGAAAGACGTCCACTGCTGAACATAGGCCTCCCCCAAAGATTGCCACAATGACCGGTCCTGCGCCACCCGCATCCAGCGGACTCCTGCGACCTTCACCAGGTCATCGGCCCACCTTGTGGGGGGCCTACCCACGCTACGCCTTCCGGTACGTGGCCGCCACTCAAGAACCTTCCCGCCCCAACGGCCATCGGTTCTACGCGCAATGTGCCCCGCCCACTGCCACTTCAGTTTAGCGATTCGGAGAGCTATTTCGGTTACTTTGGTTCTGCTGCGGATGGACTCATTTTTAATCCGATCACGCAGAGAGACTCCTAGCATAGCCCTCTCCATTGCCCTTTGGGTGACTTTGAGCCAATGAATTGAGGCAATGAACTTTGAACAGCATATTAGTATGATATTATTAAATACTTAATTGCAAATAAACCACACGAATTAAAATTAGCAACGCAGGCATCGTCATTTCCAGGGTGAATATCTAAGCGTTTCAACCGCCTAATTTTGGTAGCATAATTTTTGTCGAAGTTTCTATTCGTTACAATGCATGTGCTACTTTGTCATTTTAAGGAGGCACGATACCTTATACAAATGGCGAAGTATAACATTGAGACGTTTAGAAACTTCGGCAAAAATGATGCCACCAAAATTAGGCAGTTGAAATTCTCAGATATTCGAATGAGTGATGAGCTTTTCAATCAGGACTCCCACCACAATGACTCGATAAACCATAGAAACGATATCCATGATGTTTTTTTTACTGTTTAACCATTTCACCCCTTTCAGAGGTTGAATTCTCAAAAACCTAAAACACATCTTTATCTTTTTATGTTTAGGAATACTCCTGTAAAGTTTCGGATAAAATAGTTTAAATAATCAATTCCCATACAAACTCTGGACCCCCATCATTGCACCCCTTAGGGTGTGGATTTTTACTTACATTTTTTTAAACCACCCCTTCACCCTTAAAGGAACCTACGTGCTAAATTTGGAATCTCTAGAACCAGAAGTAATCATAAATAACTAACCTTTGTATGTTTGTTTTTCGAAAATTTTAAATAAAGGATAATTATTTATGTTCTCATTTAATTTACAGAATACTCCTGCGAAGTTTCGGATAAAATAATCTTGTTTCGCCATACAAACTTTGGAGCCCCATTTCAACCCTTTAGGAGGTGAATTTTGAAAAATCCTGGAATTACTTTTCTTAGATTTTTATTCAAAATTAGTTTACGCAATATGAAATTTCTTAATCTAAAACTAAACTTTTTTTCATACAAACTTTCAACCCCATTTTTACCCCCTTAGGAGTATTTTTTTTTTAATACAAGTACTCGAGGTAAAATATTCGTACTATATAACATGGTAGAGGTATGTAGATAAGTACCTACTTCTTCATTGGCAACAACACTTCTATGACGTTTTGAATTAAATAGCCCAACGAATCTGGTTCCTCCTTACAAACTTTAACCTTCCATTTAACCCCCATAGGAAATGAATTTTCAAAAAACCTGGATCACGTGTTTACTTATTTATTGTTAAAAACATTAATGGAAGTTTCGAATAAAATAGCCCAACTAATCTTATTTCCCCATACAAACTTTAACCCTTTTTTTAACCCCCATAGGGAATGAATTTTCAAAAAACCTGAAACACGTGTTTACTTATTTATTGTTAAAAACATTCATGTGAAGTTTCGAGTAAAATAGCCCAACTAATCATATTTCCCCATACAAACTTTAACCCTCCATTTAACCCCCATAGGGAATGAATTTTCAAAAAACCTAAAACTTGTATTTACTTATTTATTATTAAAAACATTCCTGTGAAGTTTCGAATAAAATAGCCCAACTAATCTTATTTCCCCATACAAATTTTAACCCTCCATTTAACCCCCATAGGGAATGAATTTTCAAAAAACCTGAAACACGTGTTTACTTATTTATTGTTAAGAGCATTCATGTGAAGTTTCGAATAAAATAGCCCAACTAATCTTGTTTCTCCATACAAACTTTAACCCCCCATTTAACCCCTTTAAGGGAGGAATTTTCAAAAATCCGTTCTTAGTGTGCCTCTAGACATTAAAAAGAATCTAAATGCCAAGTTTGAACTCTCTAGGACCAGCGGTTTCGGCTGTGCGTTGATTTAAGTCAGTCAGTCAGTCAGTCAGTCAGGACATTGCCGTTTATACATATAGATTATATTAATAAGGATTAATCTACTAGTATAACTGTCAAAAGTTCATTCTTATAGAGCGCTCGATAGGTGAATATCACTATCTCATTCCTTAGTATAGCCCCGTCCCTATAACTTACGTAAGAACTTACAGGGTCGCGTTTTATAAAGTTACAATTTACAATTTCGCTGTTTGCCTCTCTAACGCACGCACTTATTGGCTAGAAAAAGAGGCAAACAGCGAAATTGTAAATTGTAACTTTATAAAACGCGACCCAGGTGTACGGCTAACCTTAGAAATCATGTTAACTATTGAAGTTTTTATTAACCCTAAACTAAAATACACTCGCGGTCAAAGAATATCCTTTTCACCACATTTGTCGTCTAAGCGCGCCATTGTGCATGCGTAGCGGGGGTAATAGAAAAGTGAAATTCCCTAGGGAGTAATAGAAATGTCAGTACGTCATAGAATAATATTTTTTGTTAAAATTGTTTTTTTTTGTCGGCAAGTGTGATGAAAAACATTGTC
Source organism: Thaumatotibia leucotreta (assembly GCA_025490895.1). NCBI lineage: Eukaryota > Metazoa > Arthropoda > Insecta > Lepidoptera > Tortricidae > Thaumatotibia > Thaumatotibia leucotreta. Next base: position 17,483 of record JALPQI010007361.1, read on the forward strand.
ATGCATCACGGTCGGTAAGCGGAGTACTAACTCGAGTCATTGAAAGCCCTCCGTCGGCGTCGGGCTTCTAACACTCTCGTTAGTAGTTGAATGAATGAAAGTTTATTCACAAGAACATTATGGTGCATTACAGCAGATGTTATAAATATTTACATTAGTGATCCTTTATGTTCTGCCATAAGGCATGTGAAAATTGATTTAGTCATGACACGTCAAAGCCATGTATATGTAGGTATATAAATTTATATTGTGTTCATGCAATGTCTTCCATACAAACTAAGAATATTGGACTAAGACAAAGACATTGTAAATAATCATTATTATTGAGGCATGCATGTCATCATTATCATTATATTAAATTACAGTAATGAATGTCAAAGGATGTATATTAAGGTGTAACTAAAACTTATAATTCAAATATTCGTCAATCGTGTAGAAGCATGCGTTACATAATAGTTCCGTACTTACCTCCCTTGATGCACAATATACTAATAAACATTTTTAAAATCTGTTTGAAATAAGTGTGTTTACCGTTTTTTTTTTAATTATACCCGACCCGTATTCTTTGATCGAGAGAAAATTACCAAATGCTGAAAAATACCTAGGCGGGAATCGAACCCGCTTCTTTGATAATGACAGTTATCATTACCATTCCTACAACTCTTAATAAGATCGTCAGTAATTCAAAGAAATTGTAATAATATTAGAGTCATTAAATAGTAAAGCGGTAGGTACTTACATCCATTTATAAAAGAAACGTCGCTTTAAAGCAATCCTTTCAAATTAAAAACCAGTACCAAAGAATTCACATGAAAAAGAAACTAAATACGGCTTTTTGTCTTAACTACCTAGAAGTACCTAAACGTTCGTCACAACACTTAGAACTGGTGTAAATTACAGACCGCGGCATGGCTCAAAAGGGGTTCACTTTCAAAGCATTGAAGAAACTTAAAAAAAAGAAATGCAAGGTATCCGCCATGCTGATTTTATGCAAAGGGTTGGGGTACACGGTAAGACAAGTGGCACTTCAGCCCGCCCCGCGATGCATTCGTTAAAAAAAAGAAATATGGCGGTACAGGGCGTTACGTATGAATTTTGAGATGAGTATTCCAGTGTCATCTGCACTTTAATCTTCTGATTACTGCTCGTGTAATAATGTCAAGTGCTTGCCGTTTCTGTGTAGATAGGTACTTACTGTAAGATGGATTAGTGCTACTCATATGTTTTATCTTTTGAAGTGACAAAGCATAGTTTCAAAAACTGAGATATGTAGTAGCTATAAGTGGAAAGAGATGGCAGAGTAGGTACACCGGATAATAATGACTATATTTGTAATACATGATCAATTGATCACTGTTCGAAAGAAATCAATCGAATCGATGATCGTTTTCATTTAAGGTCTATCTAATCTTTTTAGGGCTCCGTAGCCAAAACGGAACCCTTATAGTTTCGCCATGTCCGTCTGTCCGCATCATAGCTCAGTGCCCGTTGCATTGATGCTAGAAATCTGCAATTTGGTACGTATAGGTACATATTAATCATGCCAAAAAAGTGGTACAATAAAATCTTGAAAAAATGTTTTTACTCGGGCAGCATTTCGACCTATTGTTTCTTAAAATAGTACCCTGAAGTCGCTGAAACAGTCTTAAGTTCAGCTGTATAGGCTTGTCCGAAATACATTCGATAAACAATATTGAAAGCATTATCAAGTCCCTAAAACAAATCATTCGGAAATTAGCCATATTATATAACATAAAACTCAAAAATGTCACACGCAATGGCTATACAAATACAATCCGTAATACTCTCAGAACATAAAAACGCAAAATAATACACAATAGGCTACTTGACTCATATCAAATTTAGTGCAAAAAATTATTATTTTCTGTAGTATTCATTGAAAAGATCAATATTTTTCGATTACGATGTATTAAAAGTGTTTGATGGGTACATATTTTTTATTGAAAATTTTGTTTTTTTTTTTTAATTTCGTACTCTGAAAACGGTGTCGGCCATGATGTGACGTCATAGGATCTTAAACTAACTTCATGTCGAATGTTATACGAGTGAAGTTCGTCATGGACATATTGGACATGTAGGCATGTAGCTTTGCTGTGACATTGACATAACATAAGTGACATGTCAAATGTTTGTTTTCGGTTTGAGTGACGTCACACCACAGATAATCTAAGCATTAACATGGCTATACTAGTAACTGGAGTTCGAGGCCAAAGAATCTACGAAAATATTGCCACAACAATGAAATATTCTTACAATAGTGAATGCTTATTTTCTAAAAACAGACGTTGAGATATGTTATTTATTGGTAATTTTAATTCTTTAATTTATAGAAACAATATTATTTACTTATTTTCACGTAAATATAAGATATTTTAATAAAAACTTAATTATCCGCAATTATTAGTAACAAAGTTGGTATTGCGCTGGTATCACCTCAGGTGTTAATAACATTTGGTACAGCAATTTAACTACACATAAATTAAAAGGTAGGTATGGTTAAATTACTAAGCAGTATGAGAACTATACTATAACTAAGCAGTTTTAACCCATAATAAGGCAGGGGTGCATTATTACGGGTTTAAATAATGGGAAAGAAATTTGGAAATGTAAAATTAAAGCATTTTGTGTATTTTATTTTTTGTTTGTCTTCTTCATCTCTTATCCTCCTGAGTCCTGGGTAAAAATCGAGTACACTCCCATAAAAGCCGAGAGGCCTTTATGACGCCCAAATAATTTGTAAAAGAAATGCTTAAAATATACCTCTTAGAGTATATAACCAACTTTGTTTCAACAAAAATGTGACAAACTCATTTTAAACCTTAAAATAAGCGACAGTAAGTTCAGGACTCAACACTGATGGTGTTATAAAGGACTCTCGGCTTTTATGGGAGTGTACTCGATTTTTACCCAGGACTCAGGAGGATAAGTGATGATGAAGATAAATAAAAAATAAAATACAAAAAATGCTTTCATTTTACATTTCCAAATTTCTTTCCCATCATTTTAACCCGTAAATTATGCACCCCTGCCTTATTACGGGTTAAAACTTCTTAATAATAGTATAGTATAGCACTTATACTGCTTAGTAATTTAACCATACCTACTGTCTTAACAAATATGGCACGCTGTCGTATGTGTTCACTGGTAATTCAACTTCTTTTTAAAATAGGCTTTGAAACGTTGGCTCTTATCATTTTAAGTTCTTTACAAGAAAATTTTGTCATATCTATGTTAGTTAAGAGAAAAGAAAAGTTTTTAGGTATTTACGTGTTTTTAAGGAAATCCTAGTTGTGACGCCTTTTTGTTTAATATGGCTATATTAAACAAAAACTATATTAAATAAAAACAAACATTACACAGGTATATAATGTTTTTATTACGAATTATTTTGAATAAATAAATTAAATAACAAAAAGGTTGTGGAAACCTGAAAACTTTATTTGACAATGACATAAGAGACTTTGACGGATTTGACAATAACGCGTCTGTCGTAGTTTCGTTGGCCTCGAACTCCAATTACTAGATTAGTACCTATCGTTTTCGCGCGGTAACGAAAGTTTAAATTTTAAGTTACAATTTTGCGGTTTTCTAGGTCGTGACAAAAAATATATATATTTTTTTTCGGTTAATCTGATATTGATTAATAATATACAACAAACTTTAAAAATGGGTCAAGTAGCCTATACATGTCAATAGTTAGACTAGATTGAATTTGTATTTAATATTAACGATATCGTCTTTATTAATAAAACGAGGTGATACGATAACACCCTGCAGTATTTTTTTATAAATACGTATCCAAGTTATTTTATGAATAATAATCTAAATTTATCAATCGGCGTTTGGATCTTCATAAACAGGAAAAGAGCACGCTACGTGTTCATTTGTACTTTGTAGGTATCTACATTTATAACTACTTGACATCGTGTTATATGAATATGACTAAGCAGTACATGAAAGAATGAGCACGTATTTATAGCGACAAAGGCAAACATTGTTCGGCTATTGATATATTATAGCGAGGGTCATTGTTCGTAGCTAATACTCACTTCATAAGTTCATACTCAGTGTTGAGTCGAACGTGCTGCCGACTCCGCGCCCGAGCGAGTCCTTCAAAACATGCGGGCTCTCGTGTTCATTTTACTACTTATCTATCGATATCCCAGCTCGGATTGTGACAGTGATTACAAGACAAAGCGCGCCCAGATACTCCACGACGAAGATAAATTAGCCCTCGGTGGAAATATAATCCTAACACAACAAGAAACATACGTAAACAACTGCCTGATGAAACACAAAAACAATGAAATAGACTACGCTTTCGAACATCCAGAATACTTCAACTTTACGTATCACTTCTTCAAATACAAAGATGGGATTAGCAATTCGAAAGTGTATAAAATCATCAAGGATTTGCCGAAAGGCGCGGCGTTGCATTTACACGATGTAGGGTTGTTAGGGCCGGATTATTTACTAAACATAACATACATGGATGGACTTTATGTTTGTTTTGATAACGAAAACGTTAAATTGAAGTTTTCTAATAAAATACCAGATGCAAACTGCAATTGGAGATTAATGCGTGATGCTAGAAGATATTCAAATGATGTTAGAAAATTTGACGCCAAGTTAAGGAAACACTTCACAATGGTGGTCAACGACCCAGACAATATTTATCCGTGTATCAAAAACACATGGGCTGCCTTCATGCAGTACTTTGCTACAGTATTTCCAATGATAACCTACCGACCCGTTTGGGAACAATACTTCTATGACGTCCTAAAAACATTCAGAGATGATAACATCTTGTATGTGGAAGTGAGAACTATATTACCGTCTCTTTACGAGTTGGATGGAACTACATATGACCCGGTTGTGACTGCTAAAGCATATAAGAAAATCGCCAATAGATTTGTGAAAGAACATCCAGACTTTATCGGAGCTAAAGTGATATGTGCTCCGCCTAGAAACATGGACACTGATACCTTGGCGTTGTACTTGCAGATTGCGAAAAGGGTGAAATCTGAAGTATTAGATTTTTTCGCTGGTTTTGATTTAGTTGGGCAAGAGGATGTAGGGAAGCCGTTGATTGATTTTGTGCCACAGCTGACAGAAGCGGCTACAGATTTTAACTATTTCTTTCACGCTGGCGAAACAGATTGGTATGGGACCTCGACAGATGAGAACCTTGTGGATGCTATATTATTGGGAGCAAAGAGGATAGGTCACGCTTATGCTTTGCCGAAGCATCCACTTCTAGTCAAAGAGGTAATAAAGCGTGACATTGGATTGGAGGTAAACGTGATCTCCAACGCGGTCTTGTCTTTGGTGAAAGATGTTCGGAACCATCCATTGGCCTCATTCTTCGCCCAGGGTCTTCCTGTGGTCCTATCCAGTGATGATCCAGGAGCTTGGGAGGCAAACCCATTGTCTGATGACTTTTATGTGGCCTTCATGGGGGTGGCTAGTAAGTTATCAGACTTGAGGCTTTTGAAACAATTAGCATTGAACTCTTTGAAATATAGTGCGCTTGAAGGAGACGCTAAAAAGGACGCATTTGATAAATTTAACGCTAAATGGAACGATTTTGTAAATAATTTTAAGTGCAACTCGTACAATTAAAAATCACATCCTATCGTATGTTTTATTTATTTTCACGCTTGCAATATATTGATCTATTTAGTAGGTACCACTAAAATAGATGGCTAAGTAACTAGGGTAAGTTCTCCAGTGAATTAACAAATCCAGTGAACGAACAAAATACAAGTTTTTTTCGTAAAATAAGTTTTCTGTACATTTCTACTACACGTTATTTTTTTTTCGGGTAGGAATATTATTTGACAAGTTCTGGTAGCACTTACATCACCTCATATGCATCAGTGTCCAAGTGGCGATGATCTAAAGTGGGCACGTTGCGCAGGTTCGTTTTTTTATATGGAGGTGTTATAAGGATTTAGGTAAGCTTACGTTTTGTTTAATGTGTTATTGTGTGCGTTTCGTGCATCTCCCAGGTACAGTGCGTATTTTTTTCAAACCGGAAGGTTATGATTATGCTATTAAAGTATAGTTTAATGTGATTTCGTTTCAAATAGTGGCTTTTAATCCAGTGTTCTATAACTAGAACTCAAAATGGCTTAAACCTAGTGACCGAACGGGGGAGTTCATTCACTGGAATTGCGTGATTTATTGTTTGTTCCATATCTTACGTTTTAGTGGTTGTTATAAGATTTGGTTTTCTTTGGATTTAATAGAAATATGCTGTCTAGCAAAGGGCCAGTGTTCGAACAATACTTGATATATAAAAATTTTAATGAACTGCCGCAAACACAGTTAGTTCATTAATTGGATTGCGAAAACCAGTGAATGAACTAAATCATTTATTTCGTATTTTGTCTGGTTTTAAGACATGAAAAGGTTTAAAAAATCGTATAAATAATTCCAATATGACCATGAATTTCTCGACAAACCTCTAAAAACTGTTGCAACTAGTGAACTATCAAGTGCCAGTTTTAATATCTTAAAATCAACGCTATTTAAATCACCGAAATTGTCCAAATTCATGCCACTGAAGAAACAAACATAGACAGATCTTTGGTATTCAAGTAGCACTTCATATGCAGAAGGAGCCCAGTTTACTTTTTAACGAAAGCGACATATAAGGTCACTCTTCAATGGTAACTGAAGAGTTAATTGAACCTTCCCAGAATACGCAGAAATGTGGAACTGTAAATGATGTCGTTTAATTATGTTTATAGTTATTATGTCTCATTAAACTTCAAATTACATTATCGAATATTACTAGCACTACCAATTAAAAATAGAGTACTTTTTGCATTTTAATACATTATTTTTAAGGTAGTTCATTCATTGGTTTCATTTGTTCATTTACTAGAATTTTGTGTTCATTCACTGGTGATTTTCCATTTTATCCCCTACAGTTAGCTATAATTGAAAACTGTGCAGCACTAATGCAAAATAAAATTGATTTTAGAAAACTACAATAGTGGTTTACTATACGAACATTCATATTTAAACTTCATTATTGCTCCCAGCCACAAAAAATAAATGAAGTTGAAAATTTCCTTAAGTGTTCATTCACTGGAGCACTTACCCTAGGTAGTACTGGTATGTAGGTAGGTTGAAAAAAATAATAACGATTTGGTTGGGACCGTGTGGGTAGCTACTTATACAGGCTGGCCAAATAAGTGCATTCCCGCTGCGAGTGTGGTTTTGGAGAGCAGAATACAAGCTCAAGTTTAAGAAATAGAAATTCTATATAAGTTGTTACAGTAGTAGGTACCTAAGTATTTAAAAAATAGACCCTTCTGAAACTTCCAAAAACCTATTTTAAGTCGCAAAACCTCACAGGCGATGAAAATTCACTTATTTTTTGCCATCTTATGTATAGGAGTTAGTGTATAAAATGCAGTACCCTCGGTGAACCTCTTTACAGAGGTTAGTACAGTACCGGCCAATAATATATCACATTCGTGACTTTTTGTATGAGCGTGTAACTTTTTGTATAAGCGGCACATGTTTGCATGTAGATAGCATATTATTTTAGTATGTACTGTTGCACAGATTAATGATGAATATTGCAATTACGTATTGTGAATTACAATGGGAGACACAGCATATTGCTAAAAAAGCTGTAGTAAAAATAATAATTTCACTACGAAATCTATGCCTTATACAAAAAATCTTCATGAAAAAACCACTACATGATGCCAAGTTAAGCCAAGTTTTTCATCGCTAGCACAAAGGCCTTAAGGTGCGCTTAAACCAGAAGAGCATTCGCTGTTCTAGCGCCCGTTCTCCGAAATCAACCAATCACGTTTTGTGTACCGATCGAATTTCGTAGAGTGGGAGGTTAGAACAGCGAATGCTCTTTTAGTTTAACCGCACCTTAAGCTTACACTACCTATAGTCGTAAGGTGGAAAGTGTGGAAATCACTTACAAATATAAAAAAGTTGTACTGAAAAAAAAACATGAACGTGATATAGATATTATTGGCCGGTACTGTATAAGACATATACTAAGTACATTTAGCTATACAAAACAATTCGGCCCGGAATGTAATGCAATACGCTCGATGCAATATATCTCTGTAAACGCTCGTTGATCGTTGACAGGTTAGGGAGATAACTGTCATAACCATGTTTTCATCACACTTGCTGTCTAAGCGCGCCATTGCTTGCATGCGTAGCGGGAGTAATAGAAAAGTGAAATTCCCTAGGGAGTAATAGCAATGTCAGTACGTCATTTAATAATATTTTGTCTTAAAACTTATTTTTTGTCGGCAAGTGTGATGAAAAACATTGTATACATCACGGTCGGTAAGCGGAATACTAACTCGAGTCATTAAAAGCCCACCTACGGCGTCGGGTTTCTAACACTCTCGTTAGTAATTCCGTACTTACCTCCCTTGATGCACAATGTACTATTACTTACAGCTAGATTGCTACTCTGTACTTTAACAAAACTACGGGGCCATTATAAAGGGTAAAGTATAAAAAATCCTCTTAATTAATGATTCCACTAATGAATCCTATGCTTGGTATAATTTATCGTCCATAGTTATTTGATTTACACACGGTATAATTTAATTGATTCAGCATACTAAGAGTAAGAAACCTTCAACTCCATGGTCTGTCAACCATGAATCATAATTTCTTATGAGCATTCGTAAGTTAAATAAGGCAAGGTAAATCGCTGACAATAGGTATCTACTATCTAGGGTACTTACCTAAATACTTATCTAAGTATATCACATTAAACCTTTGGGCTCCATTTCACCAAACTGTTATTCAAAGAATAACGCTTGCTCTTCAAAATAAATACTAGTGTCAAATTAGTAAATTACTAAGGGGTTTTGACATTACTATCCAAGAGAAAACGTTATTCTTCGACTAAAAGTTTGGTGGAATCGAGCCTACTAAGATATTGGTTCTAAATCCAAGGGAGCGTTCAAGTATTACGTAACGCAATTTTTGAAGATTTTTGACCCCCCCCTCCCCCCGTTGTAACGCACCGTAACTTCTTCTGTACCCCCCCCCCCCCCCCCACTCTCTAAGCGCTACGTAACACTGAAATGACCATTTTTACCCTAAAGTTGCAAAAAGTTATGTTATAGTTTTTATCCTTGGTATAGTTTTAATTGCGGTAATCGGATTCCCCGGGACACATAACTGAAAAGGGTTGGCCATTTGAGAGTTTTGATTCCCTAGTTATTTACTTAAAAAAAACAACAATGTTACGTAACGTGGTGTAAGGAAGACCCCCTCCCGCCCCTGTAACGCATCGTAACGTTTTACGAGACCCCCCTCCCCCCTAAATTGCGTTACGTAATACTTGAACGCCCCCCAAGACGGAATTAATGAATAGTTTTTTATGATACAAGTGGAGAAAGTGGCCGTCCGTAATAAAACCGACAGCGTTGAGGAGAAGATCTACATTTCTACATGATATTCATACAACATTTTACAATGTATAATGCGAGGGAAACAAAGTCTATTTTGGCAGTAGGCACCTACTATTATTTGATCTGTGGCAGTACTAACTACACCTTGCAGAAAAGTAGTGCGAACATTAATTTCGCGAAATAGGTATGACTTCCTGTGCATAAGTTTATCCTTAAAAAGAGCACTTAGCATTGTAAATAAAATAAATTTGAAATAGATTTTTAACTGCCTTGAGATACCAACGCATCAACACATTTCCCAATTTTCTACATAAAATACGCAAAAATCGTTTTACGATATATTTTAAGACATTTTCAAATTAGGAATACAAATATACCGTTACAATCCCTGTTTGCTACTGTCTGTATAACAAGTGGTTGACTCCGGTTTGCGCTGTACGACTTGTGTTGTGGACTGTAGAGCCCTTGACACGAGCGCTCTCCCTGCTAACGAACTCATTGTGCTATCTGTTTTATGTGTTCTGTCGCGATATAGGAATAGTACATACTATCAGCGTATCGTCGGGGATAGTGCAATAGGAGCATTCCATGAAAACATCAACTTTTTGTCGCTTACGTGTCGTTAAAGTAGCTTCCCTAATAAAATGTCCTAACTTCTAGGAAACACTGTCAATCTTAAAGCCTACATATGGTATGATTACACCGTAACTCAGATTACTAATTTAATTTCTCAAACGTATTGAAAAGCCAGTGTCACTTACGACACGATTCCATGGAATGCCCCAATACCGCGTAACTACCAAAGCAGATAGAGTTCAAATATAAAACAATTGACACTCAAATTAACCGTAATTGGCTATGTAAAGTTTTCTGAAGGTATGAATATTATATTTTTCCCTGATAGCCGTAGTCTTAAGGTTCAAGAAAATGCGTTTCTTTTATTTTTATGTACTATAATTTGTTAACAATCTTTTTTTAAGTACCTAAATGAGATGACATTTGTGCAGTTTTATGGATGAACAGAGTGTAATGCTTTCATCCGCAACAAGTACAATGAAATAGAAAAAAAAAATGACACGAGTGACATTGACGTTGAGTTTTTTTTTTCTATTTCATTGTACTGATTGCTGACGAACGTATTAGGCCCCATTCATCCATAAAACTGCACAAGTAGGTATCAACTCACTTCGGAGGGCCATCTGTACTAAAAAACGTCGTACGAGACACGTGCAAAAAGGAAATTCGTAACTCGTGTCCTCCTTTCAAATTTCCTGTTTTTCGCACTTGTGTCGTAATGTACTATTTTTTTATCGATATACGCAAGGGCTCATGCATGAATCACGCGAGGATTTTTCTGCTGTTTTTATATTTTCTGGTACGGAAGCTTTTGTACGCGAGTCCGATTCGCACTTAGCAGGTTTTTTTATACATAAATCAACAACGAACATAGTAACTTGCTATAATATTTGGCCGAATAATAATAGCGTAATATTTTCTTAGGTTACCGTGAGCGAATAATAAGTAGCTTGTCATAATAAAATACTTTTATAAATATTGCATACATTTTATTCTTATTTTCAACTATGAACACTTATTATACAGAATACAATGTCTTTAAATATTTTATGAATGCATCCATTGTGGATATCTAGTGGTATATGTTAGACTGAATAAATAAGATTAATAACTACTAACGATCCATTCTTAAATAAAATACAATAGGTACATTAATTTATACGAATCGGATCCATACGTGTTTATAAGAATGGAACTAAATACATAAGAATGATTAGTAGTATAAGGTAAATTCACCAACAAAGCTGGCACGATGGATCGAGTAAGAGACAGAAAATATCTATGTGTGGATATTAAAATGACAGTAGTAGATACAGGTTGAAACAGTAAAGTGCAAAAATATGTATCGAAAGAATCCTCTTATGTTTATAAGTTACGACCTTACGACGTTCTTATTACACAGAATTGAAGAGCACTGGTACATATTTTTATACATATACATTTTATTTTGCCTTCGACTACATAGCAGGACCGCATACACGCAATGATAGATGGCATTCATTTTATTAATTCCATTTGTGCGAGCTTTGGTGAATTTACCTGTTCACTTTCCGTTGTCATGGACAGCTATCCGTCAATAGATGGCGTGCATACTAGTTTTATACAACGACATCTAGTAAATTTTGAAGGAACTTCTTTCCAATGTTATTTTGTATGAAACTATGAACATGGATAGTTCTTTGCTACCGAATTTTCACGGAAATATCTGATCCGAATAAATGTCTCAATTAGCTGCTATACAATGAATATACCTATGTAAAAATGCATTATCATGTATACCATTCGTCCCCGATCGAGTAACCATACAGGTGTCAGTAAAGGAAAGAATCCTATTGCTTGGATACCAGTGTCCTATAAGGATCATTTTTTATTGTTATGTAACTGGTTACAAAACTCCAGTTACATACGCGGCCGAAGGGCATTCGTCAGTTGAAAGTAAACAAACCTTTAAACTTAAACATATCGTGAAGCAAGTGCATTATTTCACGATATGTCAAAGTCAAATGCTATGGAAAGTCAGCCATATTCTTTTAAAGTTTTTTATTATTTACTAACGAACGGTATACGTAAAAATCAACTTCAGATTTTTGTGACTTCTTCGAGGCTCTAAAAGGCTTTTTTTTTCAAAATGGTGACTTGTTGCTGTTGTAGCGGGTACTCGGTCCTCGCTAGAAATACAGGTGTCCGAATTACATAAAATAAGTGACAGCTAGTAAGTTAGCTGGTTTCTATTAAAAGGTTAGGTTTCTGGAATACAGTATTAATGTAATAAAGAATATAAGATATAACTATCAGTCTGTTTAGTCCTCGCCAGCGGGGACGGCATCTTCTAGCCTCTTGATGTACTTGACTCGCAGTTCTGTCACGGGATCACCCTTTAATTGATCCTGGAAAAAAAGTAGAAAGTATGTATTTTTCAGTATAGTAAAAATAGTGTTGGGTTATTCTGAAATTCGTATATTGTTGCAGAAAATCGTTCATAGAAAATTTCCTGAGACAACAATAGGTGCAACAAATTTTATGTCCCAGGTACAGTTGTAATGTAATGCATAATCCTTCCTTTTGGGATTTTCACAGAAACATCCGAAGTAATATTATTAGTACTATTTAATAAGCAGGTAGGCAGTTAAAAATCTGATATAGCCAGTATCAACTGATCATTGTAACAGTAATCACAAATATCACAATGACTTGCCCACCATCTTTCTCAATAACTGAATATTCAGTGACACTTCAATCCCTCAGTCAACTTTTACAACTTCCATGAGAAGAGTTGGGATAGCAACAAATGTATTCTTAAAGTGTCACATTATAAAGGCTGTCTGGAAGAGATAGATCGCTTTTCAGCGATAAGGCCTCCTTTTGTAACATCTGTTTTTTGTATTTCTTGTTTTGTGTACTTTTTTTTTTTAATATGTGTGAGGTGTGCAATAAAGAGTTTTGTATTCTATTAAATTATTGAGCGCAGCAAAATATATTACCTGAACAAACCAGCACTGCACTTCTAACTGAACCATTTGCAATGCACCACGGATAGCACCAGGAATGAGCATGCAGTACTTCAGTCCATTGTTGGGCATCTCCACCCACTCGCTCAACGGACATTGGTCCCAGACGAGGGAGAACTCGTCCCCGGAACTGCTCCAACTTGTCACAGTCGGCTGCATGTTGAGGTACAGTCTGAAACATTCGATTAAATTTTTCATATCCAGTAGGCCCATAATTAATGCCACAGTTTGTGACTATGACACATCCCTCAAAGTCATAGTCAAATAATTCTTTATTCAAATTGGAATAGCAACAAACTCTTTTGAATCGTCTAGGTATTGAAACTACTGGTTCTAACCCTACACCGCTGACCCAAGAAGAACACCACACCTTGTTTATTGAAATAGTAGTAAAAGATAAAAGTCTATCTAGCAGCGCACTAATTATGGCCCAAGCCTACAGGAGAGGGAAAACAAATGTAAAGACAAAATTGTTATTGGTATAAGGTTACTGACAATTAACACTTACTCATTTCAATAATAATAAATAAAATAGAGCAACAACTATTTGAACTTTTCATATTGCCCCATAATTCCAATCAGTTTGTGATAATTTATTTGGTACCCATTACAATATTTTTTTGATATTTTATTGACTTGTATTGTTTTGGTTGAGGTTGAGTGATTAAAGTATAGTGCACTTGCTAGGAATTTGAAATATTATTAGTATATTCACTGATATCTAACTTGGAATCGGATACATGTAGACTGTCTGTCACATTCTGTAAAGTTGTTCCAATTAATAATTAATTAATTTATGGGCCTCCCTATTTGTTGACATCTCAGATAAGTAATTCTCAAGAAGGAAACCTAACTGCACGCTTAGAGAGTGCTAGGCTAATGATTATACAGGCCAATACTTCATTTTCAGTACACAACAGTGCATAATTAACATTATAAAGAGATCAAATTACCTAAAAGCCTGCTGAATTTTATCAGCAGTCTCTCTCATCTCCAGACAACGGGTAGACGTGGTCCTCGCGAGGAAATCTTCTATGAGACGTACACCCATGTTGTAACCGATTCGCTCCAGCTGCTTATTTACATCATCCGTATTATCGATCTCCTTCAACATCTGTGATACCAGTGCACCGTAGGTGAGAGTCAACAGCTCTGAATTCTGTAAATGCAAGTAAGAATAATAATGTTTGTTGGAGACGACAACGGTAAAAGTATACTCGTGAAAATACTCACAACTTTCTTAGCATCCAGTCTAGATGTTTGCCGAGACATTTTTGCGTATATTAGAAAGTATTCGTAATTATATTTTACTCTTATGATTATTCTTCAATCTTTTAAATACAAGATTATCTTGGATAAATACAAGCCGCCCATAAGTCAAAATCTGATAATTATGTCAGTTGTCATTTCATTTGTCAGTGTATGGTCAGTGTCAATGTGTCAATTATGCGGAAAATCTAGTGCTACCAGGTTTAAATATTCATGAGTTCCCTATCATACTTTCACATTTTTGCGCGTTTAAAGATAGTACTAGAATAACTTTCCGGTTCGAATATGGCAACACGTGACCTATGTTGCCAAGACGTGAAATTTACGGGCTTTTGGTTATAAAATTTAACCACGCTCGTTCGCAGAGAAATAAATAGAATTGACGTCCGCAAATTCATTGAATTTTGCTTATAAGATAAGGGAGGGGACTGATCATTTGCAACTTGAAATAGTCGCATTAAAAAATCGATGCGCTGCATAAAAAAATCTGAGTGGTCTTGGTTCTTGGTCTTCTCTGCAGTGAAAGCAAACCACAAATCTCATCATTTCATTTGTCATGATGGTTTCCGACTGTGTTTGGTTTGATAGACTGTTGGCCTACCGCGAACTCCGAAGTTCGCAATATTCGGGGATTTGTCTCTATCACACCACGAAGGCATCATTAGAGTGACAGAGACAAATCTCCGAAATATGCGAACTTCGGAGTTCGCAGTAGGGCCACTGCTTACCTACCTATACGGCAGTTGTTTGTCATGACATTAGTAGGCTTAGGACTTTTCATAGCATATCGTGGTTCTAAAATCCTTGGAGCCGCTATGTGTAAAATTTTCGAAGTCAAAGTCAAAGTATATTATAATATTAAATATAATGATTTATACCTACTGTCACATCGTTACTGAGTTAATTTTAATCGAACGTAATTAATTTTAAAAATCGTACTTGATTTCAAAAAAAGTTCATACGAAATTAGTTATATCAGAAACCATAAAAAAACTAGACAATTAGGTTCAAGACAAACTAGAAAAAGTCTTAGATCGGAAATAGCGATGAAAATAGCGAAAGTATCATGTTGTTTTTCTCGAAAGTTTCAAATCTTTCGTATAAATTACATGTAACTTCCGAACAAAAAACAAAACTGACGTTTGTCGACTTATACGGCTTAAGGTACACCCGGCTAAGATCGGATGACCGCAATAATTACTAAAATAGTAGTATTTTTTCCTCACTGGCTATATTATGCATGACGCCATTTCACCCCACCCCTCTAGCTAGTATGCAGCAACCGCTCAGCCGCATCAGTCGTGAGCTACGAACGTTTAAAAAAAAGTGATTTTTTTTCGAGAATTTTTGGAGATTCCATCTTTAACAGGAAGCTATGCACCTTCTTCTCCTTACTTTAAGAGTTGAAATTAGATACTAGTCCGATCTTAAACCAAGAAGGTTTTTCGATTGGGTGTCTTGGAAAAAAAAATAGTGCAAGTTTGACTTTAAGTTTACTCCTAAGCTATTCGGCTTAGTGGCATCAAGTAAGTTTATATTGAAAGCTTGATTTTTTTATCACGTATATCACACATCTGCAGGTAAAAGTTAGTGAGAATAAATTTATGATTTTTTGTGACATCCTTTCAACTCACCAAAAATAGTCCGGTCTTACCCGGGTGTACCTTATACGTAGTATAAATAAACAGTAGAATGAAATAGGTATATAAGTTTACAGTGCATTTTATAATGGTGATACAAAAATAACCTAAAGCATATAATATAATTATATCGATAATTGCAGCAGATGAAACTTTATCGGTCGATACAAAAGCTATAATATTAACTCGTATCGCTTTACTTAACAAATCATTCTTCACATTGTCTTTAAGGTCTTTTGTGTGTCAAAAATAAACGTCGTTAATGTCGTGTTCTCGAGGTATCGTAGTATTTCTTTATAATGGTACCTACATTACGAGCAAATTTCGAATGTCATCGAAATCAGGGTTCTGATTAGCTATGAAAATAACACATCACAGCAGTTGTATCGCGTCACATTTCCGTTCATCAACATGGCTTTTCCCGGGGTAGGAGTGTTGATACCAATCTGGTTACCTATACCGACTATATTCTAAACGCCTTAGATGCCGGTTATCAGGTGGATGCCGTGTATACCGATTTCTCTAAGTGTTTCGATAAAATTGATCATTCCATCTTACTTCAGAAACTTTGCGAGATCCGTATACATGGGGACCTACTTAGATGGTTAGAGTCATACATTAGTAACAGGAGTCAAGCTGTTGCACTTAAGGGTTATAGATCTAGGTTTATATCTATCCCGTCCGGAGTTCCCCAGGGTTCGCACCTGGGTCCTTCTTATTTGTGTTATATGTTAACGATATTGCAGGAGTTTTTCAAACATCATCTCACATGCTTTATGCAGATGATACCAAAATTTATAAGCTGATTACAGATGTCAACGATTGTGTATCATTGCAATCTGACTTGTCTCGTTTTGAGGATTACTGTCGTCGGAACCAGCTTACCCTGAATACCGACCGATAAATGTCACGTAATCACGTTTTCCCGTAAGTCCAGTCCGGTACGTTACGACTATTGTCTAGCTGGTAGTAGTATTTCACGTGTAACAACAATTAGAGACTTAGGTGTTACCCTGGATACAAAATTATCTTTTAATGATCATATAGATATTATCGTTGCAAAAGCGTATAAAAAATTAGGCATAATTCTTCGACTTACAAAACCATTCAAAAACACCTTTCCTTTAAAAGTATTATATTTTTCTTTCGTGAGGAGTTTATTGGAATTCAGTAGTGTTGTATGGAGCCCGCAGTACGATATCCATAAGTCCCGGATCGAAAGGATACAGAAGATATTTTGTAAATCCCTAGATTATAAATCTGGTTGTTATGGTTATGACTACCTCTCATCTACAGCCAGGCATGGTCTTCCGCTTCTTGAAAAAAGAAGAATTTACTTGGATGTAATGTTTTTATTTAAAATTATTAGGAATCACATTGACTCGAGTGTACTATTAGAGAAAGTATCCTTCAAAGCCTCTCGTTTCCACTCACGTTCTAAACCTACTTTTCATATTTCTTTTGTCAGCCTCTGTAGCCTAGTTGGTAGTGACCCTGCCTACGAAGCTGGAGGTTCCGGGTTCGAATCCCGGCGAGGGCATTCTTTGTGTATTTATTTATCACAAATGTTTGTTCCTTGGTCATGGCTGTGTATGTATCTAAGTATCTATACGTATCTATCTATTATATATATCGTCGCCTGGTACCCACAACACAAGCCTTAATTGAGCTTACCGTGGGACTAGGTTGATTTGTGTAAGATGTCCCAAGATATTTATTTATTTATTTATTATTTATTTATTTATTTCTACTTGTTGCACAAATTATGCACAAAATTCATTTTGAGGCGCTCATGTAAGGTGTATAATAATTCGCTCAATGACATTGACATCTTCGCTAACAGTTTACAAATGTTTAAAATTAAGATTCGGAAATTACTATTTTGAGTAGCTAACCAACAATTTTCGTTGTCTAGACTAGCTCACTAGTTTAGTAGCTTTGTTTTGTATGTTAAGCTGGACTATTTCACAACTTATCTTATATTGTTACAAAGTATTATAGGGAACTTTAGGCCTGTATTTCATATTAACTCATGTATGTATTTTTTGTACATGGCTGTTTGTTTTTCTAAATAAATAAAAAAAAAAAAAGAAAGAACAAAAATACAGCAACTTTCGTTACAGAGCTTCGATTTAACCTTTCGCATCTTTCAGTGTTTTACGTGTAAAATACTTTTTTTTTGCATTATTTTATTGAATTATGACACTCCGAATGTATTGGCTCTCGTACAAACACGCGACTTTTAATTTGGTCAGACTAAATGTCAATGTCAGTTGACTAAACAGTTTAAATTATAAATTATGATAAAATACTTATAAATTGGAATCATTAATCTATGCTCTATGTGATGTCAACGTGATGTGAAGTCTATTTACTTCAAAGGTAACGTCAGTTTTGTTTCTTGTTCGAAAGTTACATGTAATTTAATACGAAAGATTCGAAATTTTCGAGAAAAACAACATGATACTTTTCATCGCTATTTCCGATTTAAGACATTTTGTAGTTGGTTTTGAACACTAATTGTAATAGTTTTTATATGGTTTCTGATATAGGTAACTAATTTCGTATGCACTTTTTATGAAATAAAGTTCGTTTTTTTTTAAATTAATTACGTTCGATTAAAATCAATTCAGTAACGATGTGATAGTAGGTATAAATAATTATATTTAATATTACAATATACTTTGACTTTGACGTCGAAAATTTTACGGCGGCTTTTTTAGCGGCTCCAAAGATTTTAGAACCACGATATGCTATGAAAAGTCCTAAGCCTAGACATTAGATCGAACGATACCTATTATATATTATTATACGAGCATTCGCGACCATCGTAATGTTATAATTTGATTAAAACTAAAGTTCCGAAATATGTTTCAACCATTAAACTCACGTGAATTTAGTAATTACGTGTGACATGTTTCAGAAGGCGACATCACCATGATTTTTGTATTGCTGTAGATCTGAGGTTCCGAGAATCTTACCGTCTCTTTATCCCTTACACTAGTGTTATTGACTCGATAAAAAAGATGCATATAGAAAATTGTTCCTATTGGTTCCAGTTGGTTTCACAGATTCTCACGATAATTTAAATTCGCTTTATAAGATTATTTCAAAATATGTCTAGCAACACTGAATCAAGCTTGCATTGTTTTGTTTATCGAAAACGTCAAGATTTTGAAAAAGTGTTGTGTTGGGAAACCGTTTAGAAGTAAATTGCGATGGTTTGGCTGTTTGTTAAAATTTATTCAGGACATTTCTCCGTCGGTATTCATTGAAATAATGGAAAATGACGATGCTAATGGAAATAAGCAAGACTTATCGAAATTGTTAAACGATTCGGACGAAAGACCACGCTCTGCGGTGAACTCCGTAGTTTTGGACTACTATAAGAAATTTGGAAGGAAAAGAGATTTGGAGCAATATTTTTCGCTGTCGACAGCGCAGAGTGATATAAGGGATCCCAGGAGCCTATTTTGGCGAAGAATGAAGGAACAGAGTGATACATCTGACTCTGGTGAAAAGAAGAGTGAATCTTCAAATGAAATTTGCAGAATTTCAATAAAATGTTCCATTCCAGAACGCTCTGAACCAGAGGTAAAGGAATCAGTTTATTTTCTATTTGTTCATGCTGTTATTTTAGTTAATTCTAGAATTGTTTCGATAACTAATGCTCAGTGCATGGAAGGAACAGTGCCTGTTGTTGGTTTCTAGATAAAAACAACAAGCTGGCTGACTGAATGATTGCAGGGAAAGTAGTTATGAGCTTAACCCTTTCGCAATTTGTAAATTTTTTCAAGCTTTCCATTCTGAATATGTCTTAAAATTGTATTGGTTTTATTTTAAGACCAATTACAGTAAAAAAGTTATTTTTAAAGTGTTAAAATAGTATAATGGCAGTGAATAAGCTGGCCCTAAATTAGCTAAAAACCTTAATTATTTTACACTTCAGAAAAGAGAGTCACAATCAAACAATGAATCGGAGTCCCCACCAATAATTACCGATGTCTTGCCGGTAGCTTCACCTTCTGGAGATGAATCTGATGATAATCAT
Organism: Thaumatotibia leucotreta; assembly: GCA_025490895.1. Lineage (NCBI taxonomy): Eukaryota > Metazoa > Arthropoda > Insecta > Lepidoptera > Tortricidae > Thaumatotibia > Thaumatotibia leucotreta. The sequence continues at coordinate 37,470 of JALPQI010007361.1, forward strand.
TCTCAAAAATGTAAGTAAAATCTGTTGTGTTATTAATTTATACTGCAGGGATATAACAAATAATGATGTGTAGTTCCAAGTCAGTATGGGAACATTCATATCCTCATAGAGAGTTTTAGAGTTTTATGTTGTTGTCTTAAGGCACCCCAGAGGTGCACAGGGCCTTCACAAAATCATGCCATGCCTCTCTATCCTAAGTAACACTTTTAGCCTCCCTCCAGCTCAGGCCAACCATACAGAGCGTGTTTAAGATGGATCGCTGCCAGGAGTGCATTGGCGGTCCGGGAGGTTGGCTGCTGTTTTAGAGATTTTCTGGGAAATGTCCTTAAACTCTGTACATTATGTATGCTCAACAAAGGAATCTATAAAAGAGGAGTGGTTCTGCTATAGTCACAAATTACTTAGGTTTATATTTATCATGAGCCAATATTATTCTGTGATTTGCTGTCACAGTTCTAGTTACCAGGTTTTCTTAAAGAGTGGTATTAAGTTATAAAAGTCAAATTAAACTATGAAAATAGATAAACTCGCGTATACTAACTAATTTTAACTTCACCGAAGGAAATATTATAGAAGTCAAAGTGGACCGAATATGCTTTGCGGCCCTTGTATAATGAGTCAACCATTACTGGAAAATTTTGCTAACAAAGTGTGCAACTCCTAAAGCCAATTTTATTAGCCAGGTCTGACTTGGGATTAGGACAGAATAATAACAAGATTAATTGATCCACCCTCATAATAATACTACTACACAGTACACACTACTACATTCCTTATACGAGTTGTTGAGCACCAACTAAAATGTCTCTGTTTGGCCCAATCGCTGACTGGTAGAGAATGCCTTTTAGCATTAAGTCCGCCATTTGTACAATTTTCTATGTTTTGTGCAATTAAGTTTAAATAAATAAATAAATAATAACATTAAAAAAATGTAAATTCTTTTTATTATCAATTTCAGCTGTAGATGCAACATTAGACACCTCCATAAACAAGCCTTTATCACCAACAAGTAGTGTAACGTCTCAACGAAAGCTAGAGTGGGATTCATTGGCAGATGTTGGCTATGGAAATGAAAGTGACAAGAAAACCTCTGCGTCAAGCCTGAGCACCTTAGAGAGAGAAGTTTTGGCACAGAAACAACAGTATACACTTGAGTTTAAACAAAATAGTGACCTGGGACTACCTACTGCCCACTCCACCCCAGTAGAACCAAATGACAGTAACTCTAAAAGCAAAAAGGGAATTGGGAAGAAAACAATATCAATTTCAAGAAAAGATGTTGATTTTGTTGAAGTTAATGTACCACATAACATGGAAAATGCTCAACCAATCAATGTTAATCTGACAAAACAATTCTCCGTCAATTTACAAAAAGATGGAGGTATGACTATTGACAATGTGAGAAAGGATATCTCTATATCTCCAGATAAAAATACCTGCACAGGAGTAAAGTTTGATAAAGAAATACAAACGTCTCTATTGAGGTCTAAGGAAAAAGGTAATACTTCTATAGAGTGTTTGGAGAGACCTTCCACATCTACACATAAAATTCCAATGATGATTGGTTTGAACACTCTGCGGCGAAAGCAAAGACGTAAGAAAATTAGGAAGTCAAGACTGAAACTGAAAACTAAACAGAAATTAAGAAGAGAAATTATAACTGAAAAAGATAAAAGTGGTGAACAAGTATCAGAAGCAGAAAGTTTTGAATATATGCCAGGGCATGTGTATAATCAAAAACAATTAAGAAAACAAGACTCAAATAGATCTCACAATAACAATAATAATGTTGGCAACAAGTCAAGTCTTGAATCAAGTGCTGTCCACACTACTGATTCAAGTAAAGAATCGAAATATTCCTTCAACAAAGATCTTGATAAGACCATAAGTGTCCTCAAATCAACATTAAAAGATAAATATGATTCGAGCCTGAAAAAGAAACTTGTTACAGAAATAATTCATAGACTTCTGAAATCAAATTATGGAGAGGGTGAGACCACACCTGAGTTTTTATCTGTTTTAAGTTTAACTAGTAAGAAAACACCAACAACTAGTACTTCAGAGGCAGATAACACTGAGGGAAAGGTACATTCAAAACCTAAGAAATCAATTTTGAGATCAAGTAGGTTTGACCCTCGGAATGTCGCTTCTACCTCTCAGAGTGCACCTAATTTGCCATCTGTAGTAGATAGTGATAAACCTGTAATGTCTCATTTATCAAAAAATGTGTCATCAACTACTACAGAAACTGATCTTTCAAACAATTCAGCAAAAGATGCGTCTTCTGACACGGTTTTTGCGAAAACGTCATCACAAGAACTATATAAGAAATATATTAATGCTCTGAAAAGAGAAGAACAATATAAACAGCATTTACGAGATAAGGAAACATTCTTAAAACAAAAACTCGTTAGATCGGAACCTGCACAAAACGTTCCGGCGAGGCTTGCTCTAAGTAAGAATAGCAATTTAAAAGATCTTATTAAAGATTTAACTAGAAACAATTATGATGACGGTTCTGGTGATGCAAGTATATTAGAAGGAGGGAGTTCAAACTTCGACATTATTCAACAACGAATCCCTAAAAAGCACAGGAGTCATTCAGTATTCACGTTGTCATCTGGAAACTCTGACATGCAAGATAGAAGATGTAATGCCAAAAATAAAATACAGAAAGATAATGGGGATTCACCAAGAGCAGGGCCTAGTAACTGGAATAGAAATGTTACTGCTTCTAGTAATAAACCGGCTGTAACTGATAGTTCTGTTCAAGTCAATATTAATGTTCATGATAAACCATTACTATCTGATTCAGCTAATATTGCCAGAGAAGCAAATTATGCTTGCTTTTGCATTGAAAAGGCTCTAACTGGTCCACATAATCCCGATAACGTCGAGGCATATAGATGCCCAATCTCAAAGCCAGTATCTATGCTTAAAGCTTGTGAAATGCATTCTGCTAGTTCATCTTTAAAAGATAACATCAGCACTAAGTATTGTAGTAAACATGCAAAAAAAGAAAATCCAGTTATTGAATGCACAAGATGCGTACAAACTAAACTTAGCATTCATCCGAAAATTTCAGATCCTTCAGTATCAGATTTGAACGTCATTGACAGTGCAGATTGCGTAAAACTTATAAACGAGCTGTATAGAAAAGTTTCCAAAACTAGTTCAGGATGCCAATGTTCTAATGAAAAAGATGACTGCAGCTCGTATACTTGCAATTCGTCAAAGGATAATTTGCGGCGCAATAATAAAGATGATCTAAGTAATCTTATTGAAGGTGCTAACCAAATGGCGCCACTGACAGGTCAGCTAAATGTAGAACCAAATGTTCTTCAAAGTTGTGTTGGGTGTCGTAAAACATTTATCAATCAACCCGAAAGTGTTGCAGATAATATAGTCATTCCTATACAAGGAACAAACATGATGTTGAAATTGAGTATAGGTGGGAAACAATTAAAAGTTCAAAACGAACAAAAGCCTAACGACGTGCCTGGTCCTTCAAATACTCTTGATTCGAGAAAAGGAGTCATAGATAAACAAAATTCAAAAGAAATATCTAAATCAGTTGAATGCTCTAAATCTGTGCAGTCCGAAAATTTCAATATAGAAAAGGAACCATATCGCAGCCTCAAAAGCAACCAAGAAAAATCGTTTTCGCCTCGTGACAATAGTGATTTTAAAACTAAAAAAGAAATCAATGCAATGAGAACAAATTATGGTCTTTCGGATGATTCTAAACCTGCAGGTTGTAGTACTTACCCAAAGCCAGTTAAAATTAATGAAAAAAAACCTTTTCTACGCTCTAACACAGATATGGGAAATCTCGGAACAACTTCTGGTATTCAAACTGAAACTATTTACACCAAGGAAAAATCAACTCTACCTTATTCTCAGGATAAAATAGACAAAGAAATTACAACTCAAATGCAATTAAAATTTACTGGTGATAGTAAAACACAACCACAATCAATTAGGAGAAGTCCAACAGAAAAAAGTTCTTCTGTAAGTTCAAAATCTAGTACAGAAGAAAGGCATAATAGCTCGAACTCTTCTAAAAATAAGAATTCAGTTGACTGGCAGAACTTAAAGAACCAAAAGAGTTTCGATTATGTTACTGATGATGGGAAACCCAAAGATCTTATTCTAGACGTAATTAAGGATATAACTAAACGATATTCGAAAAAGGATACAGACAAGCGTAACAAAAAGAAATGTTTCAAAGAAATTATAACTGCATTAAGTTATCTTTTGGACACTGATGACAGTGGTGACGGGGATCAAGAGTTTTCGCCAAGATCAAGGGAAGTTAGGTTTACAAAGGAACAAAGTTCTGGGTCTGGATCCAATCCTAACGATATTCGTAAAGAGACAGAGACGAGAAAGTGTTTCGGTGAAAAAAAGGGTGTCCCTATTTTAGCAGCCAATGTATTACCACAAAAAAGTAACACCTATGAGAGAAATATGAAGTCAGAGAGATCAAATACCGAGAACGAACAACCCAGACGTTTTAGCGAACCCAGTGGAGTTGCCGATCTAGATTTTTCTCGCAAGTTGGAAAAAACGAAGGTTAAGTTTACATGTGACAAAGGATGTGGGTGCGACGGTAGCACAGAATGCGAGGACTGCATCGGGCCATCTACAAAACCTTCGGGCCTTAATTGTGAAAAGTCTGCAAAGCCAGAAACGAAGCTTTCTAAAGTCGAAACAGTCCATGAAAAGGCGTATTACTCCACAGAATTTGAATCGGCCAATTCTGGCGAAGATGCCGAATCACCGTTACAAGAAGGATCTATACACAAAACTAAGAAAAATACGAAATTTGGCGATGATTCTTTAAAATATACAAAAGCTAGTTGCAATCTACCAAAAGACACACAAACTTGCGATGTAAATACCGTTAAAAAAGATGGGGAATCTGGGAAGCTTAATAAAACAGAATTTGGGTGCAATTCCCCAAAGGATACCAAAACTACTTGCGACAAAGGCTGTGGCTGCGATGGATCTTCAGAATGTAAGGATTGCGTAGTGCCCCATTCTCCGAAATACAAAACCAGTAGTACATGCAAAGAGCTGCAACCAGAAAAATCATGTGGTTCATCAAAGAAAATGAAAACTATGACCGATAAAAGCTGTGGTTGTGATGCTTCGTCAGAATGTGATGACTGTATTGATTCACCAAAATGTACAAGGAAACTTAAACAATATCCTGAAAAACCTAAAAAACAGGATAGATGTACTTCACCGGAGTTAACTGAAACCTGTGAGAAAGGATGTGGTTGTGATGTTTCATCAGAATGCAGCGAATGTATCGACTCTCAGTCTCCAAAATATAATTCTGGAAAATGTGGAAAGAAGCCTGTGAAAACTAAAAAACAAGATAAATGCGCTTCGCCGAGGAAAATTATAACCTGTGATAGAGCTTGTGGTTGTGACGATTCAGGCGAATGTGCTGAATGTAGTGAAACTCATTCTCCTAAGTATCATACTGCAAAAAGTGGAAAGGATTTTAACAAGAATAAAAAGCGGGATATATGTACTTCTCCTAAGCAAACAAAAACTTGTGACAAAGGTTGCGGGTGTGATAATTCAGCAGAATGCAGTGAATGTGTAGATTCTCATTCGAATAATGGAACTGGAAAAAGTGCAAAAGTGTTAAAGCCTAAACTGACAAAAAGGTGTAATTCACCCAATAAGATGCAAACCGCATGTGATAAATCTTGCGGGTGCTATGGTGATTTACAATGCAAAGATTGCAGTCATAAAACTGGTAGATGTGATAAAAACATTTTGAGCAACAAAAGACAAGACGCTCGGAGATTCGTCAATAAATGTGTACAATCTACTGTGAAGCGAGTTAGATCATTGTACTCACACTATGACGACTCTTCAGATATACCTGTTTCTCCACCGTGTTGTTCTACTGATTCGCCTACGTCTAAACTTGTTCATAAAATTAAAAAAGAATGTGATAAATATCAAAAGCGTTGCAAAGCTTGTAAGAAATGTGAAGCATCTAGCACCACAACGGTAAGTTGCGGTCATTGTAGGCGTGGCGAAAAGTCCCAATGTAGATATCATAGATGCAGATGTCATAGAAGTAAGTCCAAGGAAAGAGTTAAAAAGAAATGTGTCGCGTACAATTTAATTGTTCAAACGTCAGATAGTTTGATAAGTGAGGATACAGTTTTTGATCGTTGTCGACCATTGCAGAATGTTATAGTGAGAGTCCCTAAAAGCAAACAAACAAACGTGCCTTTTAAAGAAGCGTTCACTAAGATAGAACAGAAGTTGCCGTATTGCGATATACGCTTTCAGCCTAAAGGCCGGTCTCAAAGCTGGCCCAATGAGTGTGGAATTTCTAGTACAGATGACGTCAAGATTGCTAATGCATGTACTGTCAGGGATTACTTGGAACGAAATCGACCTGATTTCGTCAGCAGTTGCGAAACGCGCCAAAATTGCATCAGGATGACGAGCGAATCCAGGTAAGTCTATGAGTACTGTATTTTGAGATAAACATAATCTAAGAACTTACCAATATTTCTTACTTCAGAGATGAACCCCAGGCTGTCATACCTCAAACAAATATGGTCATAGTTCATGCCCCAAATTGCCAGGGTTGCACAAGGCAAACAGACGTGTGTAGTGAAGGTATTTCAAGTTTTTTCTGCACATCTAGTTTGGGAAATAATCAGTTTAGTTTAAGTAGAAGCTACATTCTGTGTTACACGAACAGCCCAGCACCAATATTAGTCTTATTCTTACCGCAATTCTATGTGCTGACTTAGGGCGTACTGCTATCTTTCTCACTGGTAGCTGGCTGAAGGCTGGAGCTAAAAAGTGTAACGCAGATAGTAGCCCGTATTCAGTCACCTGATAGCTTTACGGAAAGCAGTATTCGCCGCGTGCTGATACATAATAACTATAATTATAAATAAACGGTTAAACTCACGTGTATTTAGACACTACTCGCGACATGATTCGGAGAGCCTAGATCTAATATTATCAAAATAATGGAGACCCAGTTTGTATTTAGCCACTCACTTGCTTTGATTTTTGCGATAGACTCCTATGTCTATGTATAATAAGAGTGATGACATGTAACAAAAACTACATGAAGCAAGTGAGTGGTTAGTCACGACGCGCGATGTTTCTGAGAGCCTAGATCTTGTGAGTGAGTGAGTGAGTTTAACCGTTTAATTATAGTTATACATTTTAGCTACGTAATAATTAGCAAAAACATTAGGTAGAAAATAATGTACCATATAAATATTTGTTAAAATAGTATTTCGCCAGTTCCCCACGAGATACCGCATAAAGAGTTGCGATTGTAAAATAAATCCCATAACAAATATTGGTAAGTTCGCACCTTTTTTCTTTAGTCCTTCGCTTTCCTTCTATTTTCAGCGAACCTATTATTTATATCAAAGCTTACTTTTATTATTATTTTTATTAAATGGTAATGAGAAGGAAAGAAAAGGACTAGGCGCATTCAACCACTAGCTAAAGCATATTCTATCTTCTGAAATGCTATAAAGTCAGCTTCAGTTCGTTAAAGTACGACCACACCGCTGCTTAGACAATGGTGAACAAGACAGTTTTATAAAAGGTTCGCGTCAAAAATCACTCTTATACTTGTCACAGCGTACACGTTTACGTATTCTGGTAACATTTGGTGCCAAACCAAAACTGATTTTGTTTCTGTTGCCGCATTTTAAAAATTGTAAGAGACACTCAGAGACATTCTAAAGTGGAATCCTGAGCGTAATGAAGGATTCAAGCGTTAACGCCCACGACGAAATAATTTAGATACCGTGTGATACATACTGCTTTTCACACCACCTATGAGAAAAATAAAAGATATATCACATATTTAATATTTATACAAATAATCGATTCTGATTTTTTTAAATCAATTATGAACGTACTGTGTATTTTCATATTTCATTGTCATTTTTTAGGCTGGCAATAGAAAGTCCTTGAACAGAAAAGTGCCACTTTGATCCCTCCTAGTAGGAAAGAAAAGACCCGTATTCGAATAGGTGGTGTGAAAAGGTATTTTGTCAGCGTGTACTCAGGCCACGGGCATACGTTTGCATTTGTTCAACATGAACGCCCTGCTCGAGCTTCTACCTGCAAATACCTTATTTATGACCCCCCTTTAACTCATAATTCCTGTTTTTCAGAGCCAAGGAACGCACAGAGCTGCGAGAACAGATGGTGGGACTGGGGTCCTTGCCAACATTAACTAATGAAGAGTTGGTGTATTTAGCGAAACAACTTGGCTTTAGACGACGACGACGTAAGTTATACTCATTCTATCTTTTAAATGTTGAGGATAAATTCAGGTACAGTCAAAGACAAAATAAGGTTTACACAAAAATGTTCAAAAATATGTCCCAGTGCACTCTAATTCTGTGTAATAAGAACGTCGTCACATATTTATAAGCGGATTCTTTCGATACTTAATTTTGCAAATGGGTCAAAATTCTTTTCGTTGTCTTATTTTGTGTCTCTAGAAAACGTGACGCAGTGGTGATTTTTGTATGAGATGGTGTTTTGTTTTCAATTTCTGATGTATGGATAAAAATCTAGCGTGGAAAAAAAATACAAGTGCACCTATTGTTTTTATATACTGAGTCGAGACAGCAACTAAAATCGTGGCATAGTGGTATGAAACAAGACAACAAAAAAAAATTTGACCCAAATATGTATACCCAACCAATTGAAATCCTAGGCCGCTCTAGAATCATGTCAAAACATCAAGTATAGTTGTCAATTTCTAAGAATGAACATTTGACAGTTTATAAATGACTTATGTCTATGACGTTAAGGCTATCGAAAAAATGCTTAGTTTTACTATCATATTAATATTTACTCGTAACTGTCGAAAGTTCATTCTTAGATCTCGCAGACTATAGTGAGGGATTTCTTGCTAACCAATTTCTCAAGTCACTTTGACATCCAATTGGTTTCCAATTAGATGTCAAATTTGAGTATCTACGTAGCAACTTAGTTGCGCATTCGCGGCGATTTCGTGACGCGCTCGCAGTGGATTCGCTGGACGCTCGCCTCTAATAAGGCCAAAACTTGCAAGCTAATAAGGCCTTTAAATGTACCTATCTTTTCAGCGCTACAGAAAATTATGAGCGAGAGGGAAATGAAGAAACATTCCGAGAAGATATACAAATCGCTGCCTGAAGTTGTACAAAAGAAGGGGGACGCGAGAAAGGAGAATATTAAAAAAACGAATTTGCTGATGGCCAACATTTTTAAAAAGGTAAATTATTTACGATATTTACGACAAAGTGGTACGTAGGTTGCCCTGAAAGTTTCGGGAATCGGAAAAAATACGCATTTTAATGAAATAAAAGTACTTTTATTGTTTTTCAAAGTATTCTCCTTTGTGTTTAATACACTTTTTCATTCTCTGAAACCAGTTTTTAAAACAGTTATTGAAGTCTGAAGTGGGGGTTGACAAAATGGCCATTTTATAAGCGTCGACTGCTTCTTCCGCGGTCTGAAAACGCTGACCACGCAACCGATTCTTTATTTTCGGGAAAGTAAAAAAATCGTTGGGACTTAGTCGTCTGTTTTCTGAGCGGTGTGAGGGCTGGCATTATCATGGTGTAGTATAATACGACGGTTAGGGTTAGTTTTTCGCAGTTCAGCAAAAACAATCGGTAAACAAACGCCTATATACCAATCGGCATTGACAGTTCTTCGATCTTCAAGAGCGATAGTCGCCACGTGACCCGATTTGGAGACAAACGTGGCTACCATTTTTTTGATCGTGCTGCGAGAACGAACAACTTTTGTCGACTTCGGTTCGTCTTCGTAAACCCAAACTCGAGATTGGTTTTTCGATTCAGGCTCATATGCGTAAATCCATGATTCGTCACCTGACACAATACTAAAAACGGCATTTGAGCTTCCTCCATTAAATCTGTTTAAAGTTTTGCGGCACCTATTGACACGTACCGTTTTCTGGTCGTCAGATAACAAGTGAGGAATCCACCGGGAAAATAACTTCCGCACGCCCAACTCTTGTTGTAAAATAACTTGTACCTGACTCATTCCAATGCCTAAAGTCTCCTGAATCTCCCGATATGTAACATGCCTATCTTCCTTTATCAGTTGGCGAACAACATCGATGTTTTGATCGGTAACGGCCGTTTTCGGTCGACCCTCACGTACGTCATCCGCAAGAGACACACGGCCACGTTGGAATTCCGAATACCACCTGTATATGGTCGTCTTTGAAGGTGCTTCACTACTAAAAGCAATAGTTAATCGGTCTCCACATTGTTGTTGTGTTAATCCACTTTTAAAGTCATAATAAATCATTGCTCTAAAACTTTCGCGGGACAGCTCCATTTTCACCAGCGACTCAACGACTTTAAAAAACAATTGAAAATCGGACATTGTTTTTTTTTTCTAAGTGGCCAGTGTTTTCGAATAATGAGACTATGCTTGTAAGAAAGAGGTATAACACATGTCAAATATACGTTCCTAAGTATTAAATTCCCGAAATTTTCAGGGCATCCTACGTAATAAGGGCCGATTCAGACCGGAATGGCAGCGGCCGACAGCGACGCGGCGATCCCTTTCATTGTGAAATAATTTTACCCCATTATTCATAAACGTCTGCTAACTTAACAAGCCGCTAATAATTGTTTGTCCCTTTCCGTCTTGACAATGTGTCCATAAGAGCAAAAGGGACAAACAATTAGGGGGGGGGGAGAATAAGGGGATTAGACTTTATCTACATATTAAAAAATATCAGTATTGCTTGAAATACTCGAAAAGGTCGCGCGGTGCCGCTGACGACCGCGCGGAGTCGCTTACATGCGGTGATGCGAGGCGGCCCGCGGCGCCGCGCGGCCGTCAGCGGCATTGCGCGGCTTTTCCGCTATCACTCACACCCGCCGGTCGCCCATGCTAGCGGCCTAGCGTTGAAAATGTCGGAAAAAATCAAATGGTTTTTTTCAGGAATATACGAAAATTTAGTTTTTTCCCTTTTTTCGAGTTTTTACAGAAATAATCAATGTCACTGTCACTGACACTCCTTCCCATCTATTTCAATTGACTTTTCTTCGATGACATCGCGACATCCTGGTAAAAGTGAAAATTAGATCTAATTCGCATTGGTTTAGAGTTGAAAATTATAGTGGAAACTTTCATTGATTTTTTCGAAAAAATCCGGAAAAAACAAGCCGTTTGGAAAGAATCAGGATTTAATCCGGAAATTTTCAACGCTATAGCGGCCACAGGAGGCGACGAAACGAGTCAGTCGCTGCCGGCCACTGCCATTCCGGACTGAATCGGCCCTAAAATGTAGATTTTTCTTTCGTACAAACAGCAACACAGCTAGGTATACACTTCAGAAATTGGAAATATTGCATGAAAGAGAACCACACTTACAGTCACATGTTAGTTACATAGGAATGTTGAGCCACTTGGCAAAGGATGCAATTTGGTCGTGTAATATTATGGGTTCGGCATTTTTCGTTAGTAGGCACGATCGCGACATTTCCGAAGGTCCCCGATTATATGTCATCTTTGTTGCGTCAAAATTATATTATTGAAAACAGTTGACATAATAAATATTCCTTCGTCTACGAAAATTAAGAACCAGCTATCGGCCATTATTAGACGCTAGATGTCGTTGTTCCCAGTGGAAACTGGATAACGATAGTTCTTCATAGATTTGTCTAAAACCGTTTAGTAATTTATTAAAGCTTTTACGAGGTCAACAAGAATTTATTCATAAATGAAACAAAAAATAAAAACCATATAAAAAAAGTTAAAACAGTAATAAACAGTATGTTTTCTTCAAATCGGATGCCATGATTTATCTAACATCAATAGGCGAGGTATTTTTTCAAATCAAGATATTTTTACAAATAGCCAAAATGTTATCGGGCAATTTTAATTTATTTTTTCCATTGACACAGACAAATGCTATTGCTGTCTTTATTATCATTCGTCACATCTCTTAGTTGACGTTAGTTGAATACTTATGTAACCTTTGTGGAAATAGGGTAGATAGACGTTTGACAGTCTACTTATCGTCGTTGAGATTGCCAATTCCGTTATGTGCACGATTTCAGGAACTGAAAAATCAATCCAAATGACATATGTTTACAGTCTTCTTTTGTCAAATTTGAAATTTACACATAACGGAATTGGCAATCTCAACGACGTTATAATCCTTTAATCTGTAAGTAGCCATACAAATGTTTAATAGAGACTTGATAGTGTCTGGCTGAAATTCTAACTTTGAAAAAATATCTGACAGTGACAGCCGTTGAAAGGAAAATGAACGAAAATTTCTACATGGCAGCTTAGCAGTCAAATTACCGGCTCTGAAGTTAGATTGACGTCTCCAGGACTAAAGCGGATGTTATATATAACGTAACTATAGTAACGTCAGCTTCCGGAAAAATCGGGATCAATCATTGGTTAAACGTTTTTGTTATTACGTAACCATGGTAATGTCACCTTCTGAAGAAACCGCGAGCGATCATTGGTTAACCGTAGCAAGGCCCGCCCCATTGGTCAGCAGAGTTCGGCCGAAGTCGTGATACCAGTCTCATAAGATTTCGGAACCCGATTTGTATTATTCGACCAAGTTGCGAACAATCAACATTCCCGTGTATTATTTAATTTGAAGTTGACATAATATAAATATATTTATCTCTTTCATTTTCTCTCTGCTCTGTCTTTAATGGTCAGTTAGGAGTGTTGCTGTTTGTACCTCCCCTAGCACTAAAGCGGGGATGTTTGTATTTATTTTGCTGTAATTCTATAGTGGGCTGTATCGTTGAATAATTCTTTCAAAAATAAAAAGAAAGCTTTTTTTCTAAAGTCAATATTTTCGAAGCGGTTGCTCAGGAATAAAAAAAATGTGTTTCCCCTCTAAATTTTGATCCATTGGTCCAAAAAATATAAATAACCTCATGAATAGTAGTGGGTTTATCTTCTTCTCAGTCGCTCCCTCATGGCTTTGGTTCGTGATCAACATTGAAATTCTTCCACTTGAAGCGGTCTAGGGCCATATGGACTGCCATCTGCATGGAACCACAAGCTTTCTTCATGGTGTCAGTCCACCTTTTCGGTATTCCACCCCTGGAGCGTCGGCCTTCGACTTTGCCGAGAATAATGTTCTTTTGGAGAGTGTGCTGATTAGAACGCATAATATGCCCGAAGAATCTGAGTATCCTCTCATGACAAATAGTTGAAAGCCGCTTGGTAATATTCAGCTCTTGCAATATTTACTCGTTTGTTCTAAATGCAGTCCATGGGATCCTGTGCATCCTCCTCCAGCACCATATCTCAAGCGTAGATCTTTAGAAGCGTAGATATAAGAATACTTTAAAATAAAACTATTTCGAAAATAATCGGACCAGCCTTTTTTTAATAACTACGGAACTCTTGACACCGATTTGTATTAGAAACCATAGTCGAATAAAACATAGATCTATTGGATTCACTTTTATTGTATTTTACTTACAGAATCTTCAAAAGAAAGCACTGAGCGGTGACGTAAACATTTCCAATTACAGCCAAGTTGTGAAGATTTGATACTTCCAGAGTAAGATCATTTTAATTATATACAGCGGACAGTAAATATATATTTGACGTTTTTATGCCGTGTATTTTATACAATGCGTTAGCTTGTTGCTGTTTTTGATGTTTGAGAATTAAAGTTATTTGACGAAAATATTGCATTTTAACTCTCGAATAGTTCTTTAGCGTCATTATTAGTGCATGATGAAGTGTCACTGATCATTATTTGATAAGAGATTGATGATGAGCAGCAGCGTCATCATAGTGGACACATTACAGCGATCGGCAATCCGCTTGCCCAACGTGGCGATTATTGGCATTTACCTCCTAATGCGTCTATACGCATAGTTAATAGGAGAGGCAGTGGACTATCACAGGCTGATGATGTGATGATGATGATGATGATGATGATATCGACATTTCGCAGCTAAAATATTACAAGGTTCTATGTAGCACTTTTGTCAACCTGAAATTTGAACATTGTCACACTGATACTTAGTCCAGATTCAATTACCCCGAAAGTTTACCATATAACCCTGCAATGTAGGGGTAGCGATTTGTAACAAAGAAAATACGGCCATACTTGTCTAACAGATGAACCTTAACCCTTTTTTTCGCCACAGTCGGTCATAGACGACTACGGAAAATAGTTACTTTGACGCCAATGACGGCACTGGCCGACAGCTACGCCAATGCAGTAGGAACTTACGTCAACGCCGTAAAGTTCATAATTGTTTACTAATCGTGTACGCGTGGCGTCTGAGAGCTCAGCGTATTCCTTCGTCGTCTGACGGTCAAAAGGTTAAACTTTAGGTGAACCTTAGGCGTCATAGAGACCGTGGCCGTAAATTAGGGATCAGTGAACAGTCATCATCTAGGGAGGTAAGTACGGTATCACTAACGAAGGTGTTAACCCTTAAATGCATAGTCCTTAAATGTCAGCCTCCGTAGCCTAGTTGGTAGTGACCCTGCCTACGAAGCTGGAGGTTCCGGGTTCGAATCCTGGCGAGGGCATTATTTGTGTATTTATTTATCACAAATATTTGTTCCTTGGTCGTGGCTGTCTATGTATTTAAGTATTTATATGTATCTATCTATTATATATATCGACGCTTGGTACTCACATCACAAGCCTTAATTGAGCTTACCATGGGACTAGGTCGATTTGTGTAAGATGTCCCAAGATATTTATTTATTTATTTATAGTGATGTATATACGCATCATCTATTCTCGACTCTATTAACAACCTGTCAGAATTCAAATTTGAATAAATCTTTGTCAAGGTCATGCATTTAAGGGTTAAAATGACTCGAGTTTGTATTCCGCTTACCAACCGTGACGTGCATGCAATGTTTTTCATCACACTGGCGTGGCGAGCAAAACAAGAGCAAAAAAAAATTAACTAACGTACGAACTTGTTTATAACCAGAGATGGGCAAAATTTATTCGAATGACGAATAACGAATAAGAATAAAAAAAATCATCGCGAATGACGAATGAAATTGTCGAATGATTATTTTTATTCGAATAGATTATTCGTAGAATAATTTAATCGCGAATAATTTATTCGTCGAATGAATTTTCACGAATAATTACTAAAACAA
This sequence comes from Thaumatotibia leucotreta, assembly GCA_025490895.1. Taxonomy (NCBI): domain Eukaryota; kingdom Metazoa; phylum Arthropoda; class Insecta; order Lepidoptera; family Tortricidae; genus Thaumatotibia; species Thaumatotibia leucotreta. The sequence goes on from JALPQI010007361.1 coordinate 52,656, forward strand.
AGTCACTTTCTGCACTTCTTTGGCGACGGGTGGTGGTGGGTGGCGACGGGTAGCGGCGAGCGGAGGCCGGGGGTGGCGGGCGGCGGCCGATGGTGGTGGGTGGCGACGGGTTGCGGTGGGGGGAGGCGAGTGGCGACCGGGGGTGGCGGGCGGCGACGGGTGGTGGTGGGTGGCGACGAGTGGTGGTGAATGGCGACGGATGGTGGTGGGTGGCGACGGGTTGCGGTGGGGGGAGGTGGGTGGCGACGGGTATCGGTGGGGGGAGGTGGGTGGCGACCGGGGGTGGCGGGCGGCGACGGCTGGTGGTGGGTGGCGACGGGTTGTAGTGGGGGGAGGCGGGTGGTGACCGGGGGTGGCGGGCGGCGACGGGTGGTGGTGGGTGGCGACGGGTTCCGGTGGGGGGGGGGCGTCGGGTGGCGGGCGACGGCGCGTGGTGATGGGTGGCGACGAGTGGTGGTGGGTGGCGACGGGTGGCGGCGGGCTAAGGTCGGGGGTGGCGGGCGATGGCGGGGGGAGGTGGGTGGTGACGGGTGACGATGGGTGGTGGCTGGAAGTGGCGGGTGTCCGCCTCCATCCGCCGCCGCCCGCCACTCCCGGCCGTCGCCCGCCGACACCCACCACCACCAGCCGCCGCCTGCCACCCGACGCCGACGCCTCCACCCGCCGCCACCCCCGGTCGCCACCCCGCTTCCCCCCACCGCAACCCGTCGCCACCCACCACCATCCGCCGCCGCCTGCCACCCAACGCCTCCACCCACCGCCACCCCCGGTCGCCACCCGACTCCCCCCACCGCAACCCGTCGCCACCCGCCTCCCCCCACCGCAACACGTCGCCACCCAACCACCACCCATCGCCATTCACCACCACTCGTCGCCACCCACCACCACCCGTCGCCACCCGCCTCCATCCGCCACCCCCAGCCTCCGCCCGCCGCCACCCGTTGTCACCCGCCTCCCCCCACCGCATCCCGTCACCACCCACCACCATCCGTCGCCATTCACCACCACTCGTCGCCACCCACCACCACCCGTCGCCGCCCGCCACCGCCGGTCGCCACTCGTCTCGCTAATTATACTTACTACCTGGGTTTATATATTACCCCTAACCCTTAACATTCTTTTGCGTGCTAGAACAAATTACAGTATTCACGATTTATGTTAAATATTATGCTTGATGTTGTTTAATTTAATATAATGCAACAGAAAAAATATGTTTTTCGTAGATTTATTCGAATGAAAATAACGAATAAATCATTCGTCATTTAAAAACCAGCAGAATAATTCATTCGTGGCTGATTTATTCGCGAATGATTCATTCGCGAATAAATCATTCGTGACTAAATTATTCGCGAATAAAGAAATCGTGAATTATTGTTTATTCGAATAATTATTCCGATAAAAATTTATTCGAATAATGCCCATCTCTGTTTATAACACCTTAGGAAATTTTACTTTTCTATAACTTTCGTAAAGGAAATAAGCAATAGCGCGCTTAGAATAAAATTTTATTTTAATTTGATAGCATTTGAACAGCAATCTCCTTCAGTTTTCTCCGGTTGATCTTCGTTGACGCTGTTTGTGGGATGGCGTCCAGAAATACCACTCCTCCCCTTAGCTGTTTTGTATCCGCCAAATTTTCTGGAAATAAAAAAAAGGTTTGAGGCATGGCGTGGCCATTTTTTTTATGGAATAAGAGGCAAGCGCGCAGATGTTTCGCCTGATGGTACGCGGTCACCGTCGCCCATGGAAACCCGCAACACTCGTGGTATTGGGTACTACGTTGCCGACCTTTAAGATGGGAATATGCTCTTATATACAGGTAAATTCACTAAAGCTGGCACGAATGAAATGAATGTCATCTATCACTGTGTATGTGGTCGTCCTTAATACCAACCTGCATCAACTGTCATTTTAACATCCACACATAGATACATTCTGTCACTTACTCAATCCATTCGTGCCAGCTTTCGTGAATTTACCTGTACATACATAAGATATTCAAGTAGGTACTCAGCATCAGATAAATACTGGCCACTGGGCAATGTCGAGGTCGTGATCCCGAACGTCGGAAAGTGATGTAGAAAATGACCATGCCGAAAATGAAGTTGTTGACTTCGTCCTTGGGTCCGAATACTAAATTGCAACAAAAAACGTCATTTTCATAGAAAACCTTAAGAGCTCGTCATTCTAACGGTATGGGAATAGGAATTGTATTTCCTATTTCTCATGTTAGTTATAATATAATTTAAAGACAAACGGGTCTTAATCGCGTAAACTTACGTTTAATTATATCCTGACGTTTCGGACATGACGTTACACCCGTGGTCGCAGGCAGACTGGCGAGATAATGTATCAACACCTTCGAGCTGCGCGGGTTTTTCGAACTACCGGCACTTGATTAAGACCCGTTGGTCTTTTAAATTATGAGTGATAATCGTGAAAATTAAAATCAATATATTCTCTTGTTAGTTACTTTACCAATTGACCCTCCCAGTGTCACTGACCAAGTTACCATTAATTTATTGAAGATGGGCAACAGAAGCTGTTAACTAATGCAATCTTCTCCTTCATTCCATCTTTTGGTAGGTAAGTAACATTTTATCCCTTTATCATTTAGGGCATCTGACTCAAAAATTACCACCCTATATCACTATCTTTTTGTATTTTCCCTGTAGGTACACAATTACTTATACTATAGGAACGCGTAGAGGCTTGGATTCAGGACTTTTTCGAGTCGTGCCCGTTAAAGGGTTGATTTGATTACATTTACTTATGAACTGCCTTCATACCTTTCACAAGCAGTTTAATCTCCTCAGCACTTACATCGTGCTCTGGTCGCCTCACCACGCATGCGACCGGTAAGTCCCCACATTTGTCCGGAATACCGGTCACTGCTACATCCAGCACTCCTGGATGTTCGCGTATCGTTCGCTCCAGTTCTACTGGGGATATCTGTAGACCAGAAAACAAAGAGTTAGTATGATTTTTCTATAATGTGTAGTGGTAGGACACAGTTCTTCGCTTAAATCTGAATCTGGCTTACTACCGAGAAAATAGAAATTCCTAAATTTCGAGGACTTTTCTCTGTAACTCGAACAAAGGCGTCATAGAGTGAGAGAGACAAATCCTCGAAATTTGCGGATTTCGAAGTTTGCGGTAAGGCCGCTGAGCCCCATAGGTGACGTGCTTCGGTTTTATTGTAAACCACCGTTAGATCCTACTACTGCTCATATGGTCTTGTGTTCATGCAGGTCACCTAGCTCAAATAGAACCAACTGAGACTTTTGGCTCTCTTAGACTTTGTGCCATGGACTTGAGTCCTTCTGTGTTTCCAAGAGTCTAAAGCTGCTTAGGAACTAAGAAGCGCCCGTTGGTTGTATACCGCCATCGTGGTATGATAACGACATGCTTACTTGATGATTCATATACTTGAGCAGCAGTTTAATTCGCTCGACGTAGAAGAAGTTGTAGTTCTCATCTCTGTAGAACATGTCACCGGTCTTGAACCAGCCGTCTTTCGTGAACGCCTCTGCTGTCGCTTCAGGGTTTCTGTAATAGCCTTTGATTATCCCAGGGCCTTTGACCCATAACTCGCCATTTTTGTACGGTTCGTAAATATCCTCTTGGGTCTGGACATCTATCAACTGTAATAGAAAGATATTATATACTTCAAATAAGTAAGAGTATCAGTAAACACCCATTCGGGCGTTACGCCATAAATTCACATTTTGCCTGTGCGGGTTTCTGCCCATGGAGCCAGGTCAAACGGTTTGTTCACTTCTGGTATGAGGCCAGCCTGTAAGTTCTTACGTAAGTTTTAGGGACGGGGCTATACTAAGGAATGAGATGGGTTAGTATCACGGGGTCTAATTAGCAGCTCGTCTATAGGGCTACTCGTCTAATTCGCAGCTGGTCTACATCACCTTCGTCTAAATAGCAATTGGTCTAAAAAGCAGCTGGTCTACAATTTACTAAGTAGCATCTCGTCTAAATAGCAATTGGTCTAGTCTACACTTTTCTAAGTAGCATCTCGTCTAAGTTGCAAGTTGCCAAATTGTACCAGTGATTAGGTAGGCCATACTGATCAACTTTCAAATTTATTAAAGGAGCAAACCTGCCAACCCTGAAATCTCATTTAAAAAATTACCTGCTTCATACATTTCGTCCGATCAGAAGTCTACATTTTGTATGGGGGGTTCAATTTTTTTTTTCAGCGTAAGTATTGTGGCGTCCTCGTCGTTAGGCCATTAAAGTTAAAATTGCAATGTGAAATACAATTTTAAGTCTGTTTAATAACGTGCTGGCATAATGCACCTTTGCATTAAATACCTACATGACTATTTCGTATTACATTGAACAGTATAATATACCTCTCTTGGTGTCAACAGTAGGTAACAGGACGTTCGGATTATTTATACAGGGTAATTTTTAATTCACTGGTCAAATTGTACAGCCGCCATCAGATACATCGGGGCTGTGGAAGTGGCCACAAATTTCGCAACATCATCTTCATCGTCTTGAAAATAAAGGTGTTGTTCCGATATTTGTCCACAGCTAAGAAATATCTGATGGCGACTGTACCAGGTGATCAGGTAGGCCAGGCCATACTGATCAACTTTTGTTATGGCACTAAGCCTGAAATCTGAAAAAAAAATTGAACCCCCCCCCCATACAAAATGTAGTCTTCTGCTCGGACGAAATGTATGAAGCAGGTAATTTTTTAAATGAGATTTCAGGGTTGGCAGGTTTGCTCCTTAAATAAAAGTTGAAAGTTGATCAGTATGGCCTACTTAATCACTGATACAATTTGGCAACTTGCAACTTAGACGAGATGCTATACTTAGAAAATATTTTAAAATAAAAATTAAACCGCCTTCAAAAATTAACCCAAACTAAAAAGTAAAAAATAATTTTAGTTCCTACTTCTTAGGATTTCCTACCCAAACCTTTAAACCTTTTACCCTATTCATTGAAATAAAATATTATGGCTAGGTATCCTACAGATTTCTTAGAAGTCGGTGCCAAGTGCCGCCGATTATGTTTTTATCAACAGAATGATCTACCTCAGTCATTTTGATGAATACATAACCGGAGTGACAGTAAGTTACAAAGCTCTATCGAATACAATCATATACTCGCGAAGTGAACATATTTGGCTTGGCACCGACTTCTAAGAAATCTGTAGGATACCTAGCCATAATATTTTATTTCAATGAATAGGGTAAAAGGTTTAAAGGTTTGGGTAGGAAATCCTAAGAAGTAGGAACTAAAATTATTTTTTACTTTTTAGTTTGGGTTAATTTTTGAAGGCGGTTTAATTTTTATTTTAAAATATATTATTTTTTGCTTTTTAGTAGTGTAAAATTGTTATTTAGTGTGCTCTAAATATTTATAATTAGAATATACTGCACTATAATAGGCCAGAAAATCTGAATCTATATTATTTAAAGAATCACTAACCACTAACCAACATGTCATAACTACTAAGCAAACACTTGAATAGATCTCGAAAATGTATGATAGTTATATTCAAAGAATTATCCTCCAACTCCTAATCGTTAAGGAGTTATACCTTTCGTCATCAGACTATGACCACCTAAAATCAAATATTCAAATAGCTTCCAAAATACATGAACTATGTTATATTTAAAGAATTACCCCCAACTCCTAATCTCTAAGGAGTTGTACCTTCCATCATCAGCTCACCGACATGAAAGGATGACCACCTAAACGCAAATACTCGAATAGCTTCCAAAATACATGAAATATGTTATATTTAAAGAATTGTCCCCCAACTCCTAATCTCTAAGGAGTTGTACCTTTCATCATCAGCTCACCAATATGAAAGGATAACCACCTAAAGGTAAATACTCAAATAGCTTCCAAAATACACGAAATATGTTATACTTAAAGAATTATCCCCCAACTCCTAATTGCTAAGGAGTTGTACCTTCCATCATCAGATCACCAACTTAAAACGTTCATGACT